>CAJNOQ010001555.1:0-30429 GCA_905250885.1 Didymodactylos carnosus | reverse complement strand
GCTCTGATTTAGAAGAAATGAACTTTTCCAGCAAAGGAATTTCAAAAATGGATGCTTAAGTTTTATCAGTACGGCGTAGCGAATATAACCATGGCTAAATATTGGCTCTATCTCTCTTTAAAAAGGACTTGAATCTTTTGGCACCAAAAACAAGTAGTTTTCGAGTTATCGGAAAAATCCTCAGTTATCATCCATCCGAATGATAGTTGAATGATCAGCAACTATATTTTTAGGTTCAGTTTTTACGTAGATTAAGAGGAAAAAACTTGCAAAAGTCTAGCACGAGTTGTTTAGACAATGTAGGCCGTTTTTCGTAAATTAGACGGGTTTTCGAACTTTTAACTTTTGCAGGTTTTTGGAGTTTTTGATCACAAAAACTGTTTGTTTGCGGTCAAATCATACATATTCGGATTCAGCGCAACGAGCTCTATCCAACCATGTATAGAAATCGAAAAAACAAAAAGTAATCGACTTTTGAATTTCCTTAACCTTATACCAATGTCTTTTACCTATAAAATTGTCTAAATTTGTTCTCATCTCATCAACAGGAATATTTTGTTGCCATTTTTCATTAAGAAATTGATTTAAATCAATTAATTTATTTTCGGATTGTTTTAACATTGAACAGAGTTGATACCATTGTTGTAGTATAATATCGACTGTTGCATCTGAATTTAGAGAACAATTGAAATTATTCAATTGTTCTATGGATTCCTGTTGAACACTTTGTATTTTGTTGACATAATTCTTATAGAAATCATTCTCAGTAAGTAATTGTAACAAATTATCGTATGTACCAAATTTTTCAGTTATCGATGTTTGAAATGTTAATAGTTGATAATTTTCAGTTTGAAGTTGATGAATGGTGGCCTCTTTCTCATCAAAATCTGATTGTAATTGTTTGTATTTGTCAATATAATCTAATATATGTTCAAATGTTAATAATGATGATATTTTTTGTTGACAATTCTTTAAAAATTCTTTTGTTTTTCGTTTAAATTGAATTTTTTCATCATACGATTGTTTCCATATATCAAAGTTATCTTCTTTCAAACCAACAGATTTAAATATTTTTTTATAACTATCTAATTTATCCAAAACTATCTCACGTCTATTTCCATCCTCAATATTTAATTTTGAACAACAATCATGTAAAAATTGATCTTGAGATTCTAACGATTTTAATATTGAATCAAAATTTTTCGAACACGACAACTTTGTACAGCACGCTTGTAAAAAGTCATTGATTTTTTCACCAGCGGGAACATTACTAATACTATCTAAATTAAAAAACAAAAAATACTCTTCTCTTTAAAAAAATGTCACAAAAAATATTCTCAGATCGTGTTTAGTTGTTTCCTAGGAATGTTTATGCTTGCTAAAATATTTACCTTCATTTTCCCATGATTCAATTTGTTTTACAAGTTGTTCGGCTTTTGCTAATTCTTCTTTCAATTGTTCAATGAATACTTGTGCTTCAATTAGTCGGGTTTGTACGTCTGTTGTCAATAAATGTTGTTCATGTAATTTTGATTCTAAATCGTTTCCAGATGCAGATAAGTCGTTAGTCATAAGGTCATCGGTTATTGCCGTTGGAGATGTTGTACGTTTTTGTTTTCGATCAATTTCAATTTTTTCTCTCAATTGTTCAATGACAATATTTTGTTTTTCTTTTTCGAGTTTAAATTTTGATTCAAATGAATCTAATTCAACTTGACGACGGTCTAATTCTAAACGAAGTTGATCAACAATAATTTGATTTTCATTTTTATATTGTTCAAATTGATAACGTTCAACTTCTAAAAGATTTTGAAGATTTTTAGCTGATTCTGTTAAATCAGATGGAACAGTTTGCTGTTGAAGAGGTGCGATTTGAATAGCTGGTTCAGATTGATTGACCTAGAGAGAAAAAACATGAAATAATTTACGCGCTATGTATCAAACAAAATAATCTATTTTACGAAATCTTCAGATTTTTCAGATGTATTACAACAACGGTTGTATTCAAAATTTTACTCTTTTAGAGTTTGAAATAACACATCTCAACATTTTCTTCTTCTACTTCTACTTACTATGATTGATTTTTGTACTTCTTCTTTTAATTGTTGAATTTCATTAACTTTTTCTTCAAAAATATTCTTTAATTGTTTATTTTCTTTAATCATTCCTTCTAAATTTAAGTTAAATTCTTTACGATTTCGCTGCTGTTGTTCATCGAGTAATTCAAGTGTACTTTTCAATTGTTCATTTTCTTTGTTCATATCTTTTACTCTCGTTTGTAATTGTTCACATGACCATTCAAATACGGTGAGAATATCTTGAACAAGCGACAACGAAAGTCGATGTTGTTTATTTTGATCAAAAAGACGTTTTAATGCTGATGGTTGTTGATCAAATGATGGAAATTGAAAGATTGTAAAAAATGGATTTAAATCAATTAGTTCATTTATTTCTGGTTTATTTGATTGTTGTTCTAATTCATAATATGCATTTGATAACGTATTGTAAGTTTGCTGTATCTGATCACTACGTAAACGTTCAGTATCTAATAAATTTTGAAGATTTAATAAATCAGTTTGAAATTGTTCACGTTCAACCACAAGCAAATTTTTTGCATTTAACAATTCATTCTCAATCTCACCATTACGATTTATAGGAGGAGATTGTTGTTGAACAGAGACAGTATGAATGTGCGGAGATGGTGAAGACAACTAAAAGAAAAATGTACAAGTTTAATCAAAAAGTAGTCTCACTCATTAAACCGAAAATGGTACACTATTCTTCACTTAAAAAATTCACTATGCTAAAATAATTGTAAATCATCTTATAAGAGAACGTTACGAGTAAAACGGCCATTTATACAGCTAGTCACAGTATGTCAAATGATGAATGGAGTTTTATTTACCTGTTGCTGTCGGATATTCACAATCATCTGTTCAATCTGATTTGTTTTTTCATCAACTAGTTGTTTTAATTGTCGATTTTGCTCTAGTGTCCAATTGTGGATTGATATAACATCATCAATATAACTGTTTTTATCTCCATCTTGTTTATACAATTGTAAATTAAAATCTGAGTACAGTCGTTGAAAATCTCTATCATTTTTCTCATCCAATTTATTCAGATTTGTTTGTGTTTCTAATAACTTTTGTTGCAAATTTTCAATAGTCAAATTTTGATGTGTGGTACGTAAAGATTCGGTTTGTAACAAATTCTGAATATTTGTCAGTTCATTATGGTATTGAGCACGCTCGGATTCTAAGAGACTTTTTGTAGTTGATAATTCATTTTGAATTTGTTCAAGATTCGAAGGAGATTGCTGTTGAACAGACACATCGTGAACACGTGGAGATGACAATATTAACTACAAGAGAAAAAAACAGGGTTATGCTTGTAAATGTAGCTATTGACTTTTGTCGATTGTTCCAGATCAACAGAAAATTTGACAGACGAGTAAAGAGTGATGATAACGTAGGCTATTTGTTTATATTTCTGCGGGTTAGTTTTATTCGCTATATGAATGCGGTATGCTATTTATCAATTTATGACGAGTGAATGTCCTCATATCATATGAGGACATTCACACGATTTGTCATATAAGTCATATGACAAATCATTTTTATATGATATGATAGTATAAATGTGATATAAATATGATAGCGGAAACGCTGCAAAAAATTTCATTTGAAAATCAGCTGAAGGGCATCAAGATATGTAGAATCAATGATGAATTTCAAATAAAAGTAGAAAAAATAAGACATGTGAAAATAATTTGTTCAGATTTTAGCTTATTTTCAGTCATTTTCGCGATTTAAATGAACGTTTTTAGCTGCTATTTTAATTTTTCCCATTACTCTCACTTTTATTAATGTGCTCTACAAAACGGCTAATTTTAAGATAGAAAGCCTTGCTTTTAGAGATGTAATTTTTCAAAAATAGGTTTTGAAAGGTCTGAAAGTAGTCTTTATTATCATATTTTGAATCAACATTCCATGTCTTTTATATAAAAAACGATTTGTCATTCGAAGACCTTCATTCGTGAATAGAAACTAGGTTGAACTCTCACTGTACAAACAATTTCTTCTTTATTTGACAGACTTTCATTTGTTCAACAATCTCAACTAACTATTCTTATACCTCTTGTTGCTGTTGAATATTTTTGTTCATTAGCTCGATCTGGCTTGTTTTTTCACCCACTAATTGTTCTAATCTATCATTTAAATTTTGTTTTTCATTTAGTTGGTGTTGATAGTTATATGTTAGCTGTTGATTTTGTCTCTCACAGATGGATATAATTTCATCAATATGATTATTTTTCTCTGCTGATAATGGTATGTACGATTGTAAATTGAAATGTGCCAAGAATCTAAGAAAGTCTCTATCATTTTCATCTTTAAGTTGTTTTAAAGTAGTTTCTGTTTCAAATAATTTTTGTTGAAGTTCTTGATTTTCTAATTTATACTCAACATTTTGTTGATATTGTTCATTGTATGAAACTTGAAATTGTTCTGATCGTAAATGTTCGTGATTGTAAAGATTTTGTAAATTAAACAGTTCAGTTTGATATTCTTCAATGCGCATGTCTTCAGTTTTCGATTGCGCTTTTGTACTCAATGGTTCATGTTGAAAGTTATTTAGATCGGTTGTTCCAGACATAACAGAAGGATCAGGAGATTGTTGTTTGAGAGAAATATTATGAATTTTTGCAGGAGATAATAATACGGACTAAAAGAATAAAAACAGGTTAAAGTAAAATTTTTACGTGATCAAGAAACGAGAGTCGAGTATTGTAAATAAGATAAAATCTCAATTTTCTGAAATATTGACTCGATTGTGTCATATCAATATCAAGCGGAAAGAAAGAGGAAGAATACTCCATCGTGCGACTACCGTTACTAGCGTAGGATACTAATAAGTGTTAGTTTCAATCGCCTGATATCTTTCCTACAATTGGACATGGTCATCTTTATTCTTACTAGTCATCAACTGCAGCTCTGGACAGAAAGCTAGTCTGATATAGAGTTATTTTGCTTCATACACACTTACTAACCACGTACCAGCTTTTCAACAATTTAATCACGAATCACTAACCGGAAAAACTGTGTTGTATGTACAGTACAATTACAAGTATATTGTGTACAATATCAGGTAATTAATATTAAATAAAGATGAGTACTTTTTCTCCCCAGAGATTTAATTCTAATGATATTACCTCTTGCTGTTGGACATTTTTCTTCACTGTCTTCATTAAATTTCTTTGTTCATCAATTTCTTGTTGTAGTCTATCAATCGAATTTTGTTTCTCATTTAGTTTTTGTTCATACTTATCAATTGTTAATCTATTTTGCGATTCATAGATCGAGATGATATCATCAATATAATTTTTTGATGTTTTTGCTTGAGAATGCGGTAAATTAAAGCGCATTAAAAAGTTTTCAAAATTTGATTCATTTTGTTGTTCAATTTCATAAAGTTTTCGTTGTAAATCGTGAAGAGCTGATTCTTGCTGTGCTATAAGATGATTTTGTTCATTTAATGTTGACTGAAGTTGTTCACAACGTAATCCTTCGTTTTGAAATAAATTTTGCGTATTTGATATTTCAGATTCATATCGCAGACGTTCAGTTTCAAGAAACTTCTTCATATTTAACAGTTCATTTTCGAGTTGTTTAATTTGATAGTCAGTCGAAGAATCATTAGAAGATTGTTGCTGGATAGATGTTGATAATTTTATCTGAAAAGACAAAATACAGAGTTTGGAAAATGTTTTTTTTAAATATTTCAATGAGCAAAATGACGATACTTAGAAGAGTAAATTTTTACCTCTTTCTGATGGATGTCTTTATTCATCTGTTCAATTTGATTTGTTTTTTCGTCCACTATTTGTTTTAATTGTCGGTTTTGTTCTAGTGTCCAATCGTAGACTGATATAATTTGATCTATGTGGCTATTCTGCGATGATGAAGTGGACGGTTGTAAACTAAACTGTATCAAAAATCGTTGAAAATCTTTTTCATTCTGTTCTTTCATATTTAATAAATTTTGTTGTAATTCATGGATAGTGGCTTGATGTTGATCAATGATTGACTTTTGTTCTTTTTCATTCTTTTCATGATGTTCAATTAAATAATAAATCTCAGACAGGAGTGGATCAGATGGCAAAAGAATTTTGTCATTTTCAGATAATGGTGATTTTAAATGGTTTACAAAATGTTTCAAATCTGCTTTAGATAAATTTATATCGGCGACTAATTGTAAATTTTGTTCTGTTAGCGATGAACAAGATGTTTGCAAATCAACGAGTTTTGCTTTCAATGAAAGGATTTCATGATTTGCGTCATGTTGATCCGATGAACTAAAAAAAAAAGAAGTATGATAATAAAGAAATTGTGTAAACATAATTTGAATAGATTAGAATGGATAAAACGAAAGAAGTCATATTTTCTAAAAAGTCAGCCCATTTTTATTCTTTCCCTCTGTATGATTCTGTAAGAAGCGAAAAAGTACAAATGCTCAATTTTAAGCGCTTTTGAGTAGTTTTCATCATACTAGTCCAATTAGCATGTCAATTCGGAGACTGACATTAACGAACGCCAATAGGATCATTACTACGCACTTTTCTACTACAGTTTAGTAGTATACAAAGAGTTGAACAGATAAAAAGAAAGCTCTTCTGATTCTCCACAAACCCATGTAGTCAATACCTTCATTGGTTTATCAAAACCTTGTTAAATTGAGACATAATATGTTTGGTTAAGGAAAACTACGATACGTAGATCGTTCTAGCTATTTTTTCTTCGACTGAGATACTTCTTATGTCTTTTGGGGAACGTCTGATCTGATCGACACTTAAAAGACAGACTTTTGTATCCTCTGAAAAAACGCTACTTTTCAAGTGAAAATGAGAAGTTCAAGAAAAGATATAAGAGATACCATCGATTGACTCTATTTTTGCGTAGATTTGCGAATAATACATTTATTTTGATACTCAATATTGCTTCAGTGACAAAATTCAGCACATACCACTCAAAACCTTCGAGCAACAAAACAAAAAACATCCTATTCTTTTACTAGTGAGGATATTGCAAATAGACCAGTTTGTAGAGAATCAGAAGAGCTTTCTTTTTATCTCTGTTCAATTCTTTTTATAATACTACAACACAAGAGAAACGTGCATAGTAATGATTCTATCTCGTTAATGTCAGTCTCCGAATCGACATGCTAACTGGACCAGTAAAACGAAAACTACCCAAAAGTGCTTAAATCAGCGAATTATACAGAGGGAAAGAATAAAAATGAACTGACTTTTTAGGGAATATTGCCTATCGATTCCGTAGGTAACACGGTTTCTTCCTGTTGAAATTAATCAATCGGTATTTTTGTTGTGTGCGTGCAATACACTCAAAATACTTTCTCCGTCCGATTTCTTCTTTTTACAATCTAACCTTTTGTCATCAATTTCTTTAATTGTGTCTAATAACTGTACTCTTTCGTTTTCATATTTATCTAATTTTAATTTATCTTGTTGAATTTGATCTTGCAATTGTTTTAATTGTGCATGATCTTGATTTCTCAGTTCATTCACTTGTTTTAGTTCTTGTTTTAATAAATTTTCTCTAACTTTTATCTGTTCACGTTCAATTAAATCACTTTCAACTTGTTTCAAGTAATCCATTATTTGCTGTTTTTCTTGTAATTGACGACGTTGAGTTTCATTTAGTTGCGAACGTATTTGAACATTTTCAGAACGTAATATTTCCAATTGAGTACCTAAAAGTATAAATAAATTCAAATATAGTGATAGATAAGAGAGAAAAGTTCGACAATGTTCATAGAAATTATTAGTTAAAAACATACGAGACATGATTACTTATCACAGAGATATTTCAGCTCAAATCAGTCCAAGTTCATTTTATTAACTACATTATTCTTACCTTGTTCGGCGATATGAACATATGCTTGTTGTAATTTTTTTTCTAACTCATATTTTTCGTTAGATGTACTTGAAACATGATGTGTTAATTTTTGTTTTTCCTCATCGACTTGTCGAATTTCCTGTTCCAACTGTTCTATGCTCAATTCATGTCTCTTTTTAACTATAATCATATTTTGTAAATTTACACATAATTCTGTTATTTTTTGTTTCAATTCATCTATGACTCCCACTTGTGATTTCATATCCGATCTATATAGTGAAATTTTCCGTTGTAATTGAACATTTTTCTCTTTTAACATTTCATATTCAGTTTGTAATAATTCTAAAACAGCATTTTTTTCTTCAAGAGCTTTTTGCAATAATGTTATCTTTGATTCAAGTGAGTTGATCTCAGATATGTGTTGTACTTCAACTTCGGTATTTTGAGTAGTATTTGATATTAATCTTTTACGATCACTCAAATTCTCCTTTAATTGACGAATATTCGTCTGATATTCTTCACGTTCTTGTAATAATACGCGAATTTCTGTACGTAGCGAACTAAAAAATAGAAAAATATTATTTAGCAAGGTTTTAGACAGATTTTGAAGTAGATTCTTTTCTCTAACGAGGGAATATTTTCAAATGATTTACCTCAATTTCAATGAAATTCACAAGGATTATTTCTGATGCTGATCATGAATCTGATCTTCATTTGTGCTCATAGGGCTTTTAAGAACCGACCGTCGAAGATCATTTACTTTCTACATTTAGATGCTATCAACTTGTAGAGAATGGTGAGTTATCTATGTAGAAAAATTCTTAGATTTAACGAAAAGAAATCTTTTTTTTGTACGAAACAATTTTCGTTAGATCTGAGAATTTTTCTACATAGATAACTCAACGTTCTCTACAAGTTGATAGCATCTAAATGTAGAAAGTAAATGCTTTTCGAAAATCGTTTCTCAAAAGTCCTATAGGTACAAATGAAGATCAGATTCATGATCAGCATAAAAAGTAGTCCTTGTAAATTTACGTTTCATTAGAATGAAGATTAATCATCTGGGAAGATTCTCTTATACATATTGTTTCTTATTATTGATAATAGAGTAATACTTACTTGATATAATCTTGAAATAAATTCCTTTCTTTGTCCCATTCTGCAATAAATAGATCATCGTTTAATCCAGAACTGACCGTTGTATCTCTATCCGATTGTGAATCACCCACAAAATTATTCACATGAATATCGTGTTGTCTTAAATCTGATTCTGAATTTGATATATTTTTACTTAATCTAAAAGGTTGTACAGTACGAACAGCTACACCGGGTAGTTTTAAAACCGGTTTCGGTGATAACATAAACGTATCAAATACTTCATGATCTTCGATGAGAGATAAAGATGATGGAGATTTACGAATTTTATTATCAGATGTTTGTTTAATTGGCATAAAATGAGTTTCATCAGATTCTTTTAATGTTGACTCTGGGATACTTGTAATGAATGTAGAAGTAAAGGGAAGTGTTGAAATTTGTTGATGAGAAGAACGATCAGAAAATTGAAACGATTGAGTTATCGAAGAAAGATCAATATTGGATGTTGTAGGTGAAAATGGATTAAATGTAACACGAGAACATAGTGCGGAGGGTGAATAATGATTATCTGGAGATGGTGATGGAAATACACGACCGTACTAAAATAAACAAAATTATAAGGACACTGATCATTCAGAACATATTTTATAGAATAGTCGTTTGATGAAATACATACTTTCATTTGTCGAACACGATCGACTTCTTTTTGTATATCTTCTAATGATGCTGTTTGAATTGGCGGTGACTTTAAATGCGCTTGTTGTTCTTCTTTTTGATTGTTACCTACAGCTGGAAGACCAGGATTTGATCCTGAAAGAACAAAATATTCGATAAAATCTCATTGTACTAAAAAAAAGCATTATTTTTCTTACCAATAGCAATTTGCTGTAGAGCTAGGGCATCTAATTGAAGAAGATTATCGACAGACTTAAAAATTAATCGCGTTTGATTAATGAAAGAAAGAGGAAATTATGTTCAAAACAAACCTGTGGAGATGAGAAATCAATATTTGCTATCGTTGGTAATGTAACATCTGAAAAAAGACGCAAATTTTTACAAAAATTTTTGATACATTTTCATTTAATATCGATAACATCTTATCTCTAAAATGAGGCTAGTTTGTAGACAGAAGGTAAAACAAAACCCATACTTGTTTCTTGAGTTAAATCTTCATTTTCTTGCTGATAAATATTGCTAATCAGAGATAATTCTTGTAGTGATGACGATTGTTTAATTGATGAATTTGTCATTTTCTGTGGGGGTTCTCTATTGTTGTTCATCTTAAAGTCTGTTGAATAATGAACGAGTGTGTCGAATGATGATGATAAATTATTTTCTTCTCCTTCTGTATTATGTAGCGAATTATAATCTTCAGCATGAAATGTTACTTGCTCTGGTCTCAACATTAAAGTAAGAATTAAAATATCGCAAATAATAATACGGATCAGAAATCAAAACTTGAACAACATACATCCACAATAGTGAAAAAAATATATGTGTTAATGAATAAATATACAAAGAAAATAGTAAATCATAATTTTTCTAAACTGCATTGCTCCTGTTGTTTTTCCTAATCACAGTAATTCAGTACAATGCATAGCACCATACGTAAACATGGACAAAAAATATCGAGAGGGAGACACGCACATACAACAATACGTTCTAGAAAAGAAGAGAACAAGTTATTGACAGGCATCAGAAATAAGCCAGACGGCTCAGTATCTACAATGTGCAAGGACAGACAGGTAAGCGATCAAAATTGTCAATCAGCTGATTAATATCAACTCAGCCGTGACATATAGTGTGGTATTGCTAATAAACAGTTTCAATATTCATTTTTCTTTCTCATGAAGACGCGTCACTGTGTTTCAAACAAGTTTGATTAGTTTAAAAGATACCATTTTCAACCCTTGAGTGTTTTCAACCAAGTTTATTGGAATTAGCAAAAATGTAATTTATTATCCTTTGATAGCAAAAGCTGCGAGTTTTTGTTTTTAATCATGTTTTAATCATGATAAAATGAAAATAGAACGTTAATAGAAGATGTCGCTGCTCAACGTTAGAGACTTTACAAGCTCACTGGGCGGCAAAAACATTTCATTGAAAGTACTCGTAACTAATGACCTGGGCTGTTTTAAGAACTAAATCAGAAATCTACCCTGAAAGTGAGCAGTAACAGAAAAACATTGTCTCAAGTGCTGCTGAAAGGGAGTGTGAGAAATAGTGAAATGCTAAATCTTCAAGGAAGCCAACTCGGTCAGAAAATCTTAACCATTAAATGCTGTCGTAGGCGGGAAAATTTCGAATTAAATTTTATCCTGGCATACATAACTCTTGAAATTTATGACGGCAGATCAAAAATAGAGCAGCAAACATTCAGCGTTTCGTTTTAGTGCTTGAACGTGAACGCGAGTGTCCTGAACTTCATCTTATATGAACGATGTTGATCTAGTGTGAAATGAATAATATTGTAAAACGTTATATAGCAATTTCAGCTAGTAGTATACCAAGCGAAACAGCTTTCTCCATTGCCAATTATATTTAGTGAAAAATCAACGCTCATTAGCTCCGAAATGAGGTACTATAACAAAGGAAAAAGTATGTAGTTATGGAAATGGTTTGGACCAAGGAACTTCGGTTCCGCTGCAGGAAAAACCAGTCTCCTGGTCAGAAAATCGATGATCTGTTCTTGGACGAATCAATGACTATCCCTGTTACATTGCAATAACCTGGTTACTGCTCTGACCAGACTGCCTGATCGTTCACTAGAGTTTCTATTGATCAGATAAGTCCAAGCAGAAATATATATGTTCTTACTACAGTACAAGAACAGAATTTTATATTTAACTCAGACAATATGAACACCGTTCGTATAAAAGTAGCTCACGTTCACCATTGCTTTAGCATTCACGTTCAAGGAACGAAACATGAACTTTCAGGCCTAGTCAAAAACACGCATCCGCAAAAAGCCAATATCGATTCAAAAAGCCGATATTGATTCTTGATTTGATGGGCTTTGTTGTGAGAGGGGTCTCTAAGTTTGCGAAAAAAGTCGTTTATAAAGTGGTCGATAAGCCCATGAAATTAACTTTTAGCATTTTGGGTATCGCTTGAAGGCATATTACACCTTTCCTATGAACGATAAATATATCGTATACAATAATACAATATATAAATATATTGTTTTCGTGTAGGGACGTTGATACTGTCAACGCCTTTTCAATACAGTGCGAACCATAACCACATTCTAGTAACAATCAGCGTCTTTTTACCTCGATTAGAATTTGTATCATTTTCGCTAACAATTTTCTCAAGGATTAGAAGTACTGTGTCAAAAGTTGAAAAGTGAGTGCAAAGTCCTGTAGCTGAATGTCGGTTCCTTTTTTACGCTTTATCTCTTTTCGGGAGCGTTTGAAAGTAGATGGATTGAAAATCGAGGACGTGGAAATTTTTCAACAAAATGATAATTGATTTGAGTATACACGCGCAATGTTCATTATAGTGCAATGTTGCTTTCATAGCTGATCTCAGATGCAATGTTATTCACTTCATTATCAATATATATATGTGATTGCTGTTATGAATGAGTCATTATTATAGTACAATCTTTATATGCACTACTGTATTGTAAATATGCAGCAAAACTTGTGATGCAAACGTTTCGCTTCGCACCGCATTAGTAAGTCTCACACAGCATGATTGCCGTGTAGTTAAGTTAGAAACTAAACAACAAAAAAGATTTTAATGGACATAAAACTATTCACGGATCAATTCAGTTTTATTGCGTTGACTATCGCTATCTATGCTTATAGAAACTGCCTAAAACATGAAAAACTACATTGTTTCTGCTCCAATTTATATTTGTTATGGTCTAAAATAAAGAAAAAAAAATTCTTCTCTTTCTGCAGAAAAATGACGTAGATAGTAATAATATTTTTACTATGCGTTACAAAAACAATCGTTCCTAAAAAAGTTTATCATGACGCAGACATATTTATCGTACAGAAATTTATGTGAAAAATAAAATATACTGTCAAGAGATCTCCAAAACGGCGACAGTTCGAGAGTACAATGACTTTTCTACTATGAAAATGAAAGATTAATCTAATAAACTTTTTGTTTTATGATATGTCAATAATAAGAATACAAATATCTTTTCCATCTATACTTAAAATGAAATCTTTAAGGCCACTTCGGCACAATATGTTCTCATTTATTCACAGATATATTTTATTATGAAAAAACTTGATAAAAAAATGTTTGCAAACAGAATAGAAAACAAATTCGCTGTATAGCAAGAAAATTATCAGCACCGTGTATTATTTGGCAAATGTGGACGGGTAAATTATTCACAAATCAGAAATAAACTGAATAACTTTCAAGTTGGCATTAATTTTTGTGGTATTAAATGTTGAATGTGTGTATTTGTCGATGGACCACCAGGTTGTTTAGTATGCGCAGTTTTACCGAGATTTCTCGATAAGTTTTGATGTGAACTATAGTTAATAATTGAAGGTTTTGATGGTGTTGTTGTCGTTGTAAATTGATGTGTTGGTTGATTATATTTTGATGGTGGTGATTGACCATCAACTAACGATGTGCCCGTCGATTTACTTGATTTACTACTACACGAACTGACACGAGAGTGTAATGCAGAATTTTTCAAAAATAATCCAATATGTTTTACCGTTAATGATTGAGCTAAATTAGATAGAAAATACGAATATTATCAAATTGTTTGATTGCAGTTTAGGACTGATGTTATTACGTAGTTTCTATTGGGTTAAGAGAATAGATTTATTGATGATCTATGAGATGATATAGTCGCCCAAACGATTTGAACTCGCATATGCGACAAAAAAAGTTAGAAAAAGTTAATAGATTTACATGTTTTATTGTAAAATTATGACTGAAAAGAATTTAATATCGATCAGAAATACTTCAAAGATTCTATGTTATAGGTATGCACATTTAAAAAGCATTTCAACTCTATCAAACGTTTTCTTAATAACTCAAAAAAACATTTTTGTAAACATATATTTTTCTATTTGATCAATGCGACCTGTTCGAATGACATTAGTATATTAAAGATGTTGCTTCTGGATATCCTTGTCAACGATAAAATATTTTACTGTTTTTCAGATTTGTTTTCATTTGTCTTCTAGACATTTACTATGGAAAAAAGATTCCATATTTAGACACTTTTTATCCCCCTTCTACTTGAATAATTTAAAAAGATGATTATTTTCATGATTTTAAAAATAATATTCATGAATTTTTAAAATAATAAATAACAAAACTCTTTATAGATAAATTGAATGAAATAATAATAATAATATTGACAAGAAGATTTTCAATATGTCAATGTATCAATGTTTTTAAACTAAAATCATGTACTTACTTATTTATAGAACAATAAAAATTCAAGATCACTACGGTGATTTATTCAATTACATATAAAATTTGACCTTAACTGTCGTTGATAATTAATCAGAAAAAATTAGGTTAATAAATATTTAAGCTAGTTCCCGAAATTAACTTGTTTATCAAAGAATGTATAAAAATCTAAAATTCATATCAATATATATCCTATGAGTATGAAATATGTTTTAGAGGAACAAATGAATATATTTCTTGTTTTTTTATGAAATAATTTTTAAAGAGTTTTACTAATCTAACACTAACTAAAAGTTTACAACAGAATAAGGGAGGGTAAATTTGAACATATTAACATAAGCATACATTGATTTTTTTAACGACCTTCCATTGGTTTAACTGCATTTATCTTCTAAAAATATCATAAGTTTAAACTAAGAAAAAATTCTATTGTTAATTTAACTTTATCTTACCAGGATTATATCTAACCGGTGATAATTGTTTTTTAATATCAATATTCGATGTTCTACTAAGAGCTTTTGGAGTTCGTATTTCAGGTGATGGAATATGAAATCCATTTTGATTTGCATGATCCAATGTACTATTAGGCAGACTACGAGGTTTTGTACGTTGATTATTAAGTAATATAGTTCGTCCATTTTGTTGTTGACCTTGTGGTTGTGGTGTTATAGATGATGGATGATAATCTTGTAATTGTTGTTGACTTTGTTTAAATGATAAACCGATATCTCGTCTTAATGGTAATAAATTATTTCTAGTATAAAATTCGTTTGTCGGCGTACGTTTTGTAGTGAACATTGGTGATTTATCACCAAGATAAGGAGTAGGAATAAAGTCTTGATCACCATCATTGTTAATATCGTTCGATAGACGATCACGTGATGACGAATTTTTACGTAAAACTATATCATGATAAAGTTTTCTATTTGCTAAACGACTTGGTGATACAACATCATTACGAAATAGTTCATTAGCAGCATCTTGTGTTAGATTTGGTGTATTTGTACTACGACCACGTAACAGAACGTTGTCTTCAAATGCATAATTTGACTTTTCACGTGTTAATTTAGATTGCTGTTGTGTAATACTTCGTCGTCTTGGTAATAATGGTTCACCACGACCAAGTTTATCGGTAACAATATCAGTAGTCAATACTGTTGTTGTTGTTGTTATATTTGTTGGGACTTTATCAGTATAGGTTCGATCAGGCCATCCTAAGCCTTCTTTTAAACGACGTTCAATAAGAGTATAGAGTGCACGTGCTGCTACAGGTTTACGATGTAATACGGCTTCTTCAATTTCACGTTCATTATAATCATGTCTAAAATGAAAATAGATATTACAATAATAAACAAATAAAGAATGTGTATAACTTACTTCACGACAAGATATTTGATAATACTTCGATTGATTTCTCTCATATCAGCATTTGGTTTATAGGGAATAATTTCAACGGGACCCAATTGATAATTCATAAATGGATGACGTAATATTTCTTGCATTGATATTCGTTTTGTTGGAGATGGTTCTAATAATCGACTTAATAAATCTTGACACTCTATAATAAGATGACAAAATTGACGTTTATTATACTCAAATATCTACTATAATCAGTTACCTTTAGATAATGTATTGGGTATTTCACATCCTTTCAGTATACATGCATGTAATTTTGCTAAATTTCTACTTCTATGTTCAACTTTAAATGGCAATTTACCAAGTAGCATTGCATACATATTTACACCTCTAGAATAATATCAGAGATATATAACATGATGAAGATAATATCTCGAAAATACTTACATGCTCCATACATCAACAGCTGGTCCATATTCTTGATGAGCAAATATTTCAGGTGCTGCATATGCTGGTGATCCACATTGAGTAGTCAAAAATCCTTTTTCATCTAGACTATTACTGAGGCCGAAATCTACAATTAAAAGTGATACAAAAAATATAAAAATAAAAATGAGAATACAAATATTTCTTACCAATAATAACAATATCATTATTTTGATCGAGCATAAAATTTTGTAATTTAATATCTCGATGTATAACGTGTGCTCGATGCATATGATCAACAGCCGATACGATTTGTCGAATATACCGTCGTGTTTCATTTTCATCTAATTGACGTCTACATAAATAAAAATAATAAAATTTTTTGTGTCATATAAAAATATGTTTTAGTTACTTTTTTGTTAAATATTTAACAAATTCTTGTCCTTGTACAAGATCCATGACAATATAATATGAATTTTCTGTTTCCATTACTTCGTGTAATTGAACAATATTTGAGTGTTGCATACGTTGCATCATCGATGCTTCACGTCTCAAATTTGCTCGTAAATAATTACGTTTAAATACTTCACGTTTATTGATTACTTTAACAGCAACCTAAATAAATAGAAAAATATCATGTTATGAAACAGAGATCTTTTAACATTATCGAGCTATAACTCTAATAAAAGTAGAAACTCAATACATGTACAAATTCCCTGTAACAAAACTAACTGTTTCTTTTGCATTGATAGTCAATGAGTCCAAAAACAAATCCAGCAACAACTGTCAGAGCTGGAATCGATCCGGCCGGACAGCTACCGGAAAAGTTAACCGAGCCGGTAGAGACCGATATTTCACCGGTTGAAACTTTTGAAACATCTGCTCTTTTTACCCTGTTTTTCGTCAAAAACCTAAAATTTCACGTCTTGTCAGTCGGAGTAAATAAGACAATGCTCAAGACAGATATTATTTTCATCACTTGTTTTAGGGTTAAATGCTATAGACTCGTTATTGTGAAGGTTCTCTTACATGTGCTCGCAAACTATTTCATTTCTGAGCGAAATTCTTTCTGAAAATAGATGTTGAAAAAACTTTGCCAAGTTTTTCCCGGTTGTTCATCGGTTTGAGTTATAATTCAACTCACCCGTTTACCGGCCGGACTGGTCCGGTTACACTTTCAGACCGGCCTAACTGGACCGGTTCACCGTTTCTCAACAGGTTCCAGCTCTGACGACTGTTTTCTTTAATTGTTAAAAGTGTTCTCTAAGTTTGATTCGGAAGTTAGATAAAGAAAAATTCTTCACCTTGACTTATTTTCCTGTACATTTTTCCGCAAGTTTCGAATTTACGTTCAAAACATCACACACTCGTACGACTATCTGTTAGTCTTGATATTATCGTCCCTGACCGTATTTTGGGTAATTTATTTCGGTACAAACTGAAGTTTGAGTTTATGGCGATAAATATGCAGAAGAAATATTCCTTATACAAATCGATGAACAGTACTTTTGGTTATATCGTCGATTTTCTCACAATAAATCTTGATGATAATTTTAATTCTAAATAAACAGTTAATTTATCCTACACGGTAAACTCTGAATCGAGAAAATCCGAACGACTAAAAAGTCACACTCTTCTCGGTTTTTATCAATGGAGTTAATTATGTTGAAGTATACGACAATTACTTTGGACAATCAATGTGTATGGATTATAAAATGTGTTTTAATCAATTTAATCATGTACAATAAATTTGTTTATTAAACAAGTCTGTCAATTTGTTAGTTTCATTCAAAATCAGTCAAAACTTTTTTTTCAAAAACACGACTCTGCAATCAATTGTAAATGTGTAGAAGAGAAATTAGAGATTTAATTCGATTTTTAACAATTTTATTTTTAATTTTTTGTGGTATTTTATCCTTTATCATCTAATATAAGACAAATCTGCACAATGTTTGTTTTTACCAACATATGTATACAACATCATTATACCATCTTTTTTACAGTATTAGTTTATTCTTTTTACAGATAATGGAACGCATCTTGATTAATAGTATGAGGTTTAAAGATTCGAAACTATCAGTGTCTTATACTTAGGTGATGAGATACTAGAGGAAAATTGATAATAGAACTTTCAATACACATCCGATCTTCTAGAAAACTATACTCGGTTTACCTATGGAGTTAAAATCGATTCTCTTAACAAACAAAGTGAATTCTATCGAACGAAAGAGCTATGTTAATAAATATAGCAAAGAAATGACATTAAGATTTTCATACACATCAGAAGAAGAACAGATCACTAATAGAAGACAATCTCATTTCAAATGCATTATTTTTTTCGCCTTGGTGAATTTTATCAACCATTAGTTACGTTAGCTTTAAGGCAAACATCAATAGAAGTGTCGGATTCAGGGCTATAGTAACGTGATTTATCAGGCAATGATTAAGACGAGAACATTAATTAAGTATAAAAAGAAGCAATTTTTTATTATTTTCTTTAACTAGAATTGAAACATTCTGAAGACATCAACCTCTACTAAAAATTTTAGATACTTCTTAAAATTATCTTACTAAGATCTTACTTTTTAAGATCTTAATAGGATTAATGACTCTCTTTTCATTCACCCCTTTGTTTTTCTCTCATTTATCTGTACAAGAAATGTTCATCTGATGGTTCACACAGTCCATTGACTGCCTGTATATTACAGTGAATGACTAAATCCAGAAAGAAAATTTAATTCGGGTCAAGGGAGCACGAGTGATGTAACAGTCTTAGTATCTCAGATAAAGTGTTATCATCTGAGGAGTGTCATGAATGTGTTCATTTTCTTCGAATTCTGAATTTGTTTTGGAATAACACATCTCTCAATGTTGATTTTCCACTCATCCTCAGTGCCTATTGCTGTAAGTAACGGATCGAATTCAACAGAATTCTTAGCAAATCTATATAATTCTACTCGCAATGCAACAAAACTTAACAATTTTCTAGAATTCTAAGACAAATACAATGGGTAAACTTCTAAGAAAGTCTATACACTATTATTCTCTTTTCTACGCACAAACAATAACAAATTCAACAGTCGTCTACAATTCTATAAATTGCATCGAATTTTGTAAAAAAATTTTGTAATTGCTGTCCTTATCGTTCGTAATTCCGCTAGAATTCTGAACTGCATACAGAAATTATGAATTCTGATAAATCAAGGATTCCAAATTCCTGGAATTTTAAAATATCAGAAATCTTAGTTATGGTCGATTTGAAATTTCTCGAATTTTTACGACATTTCGAAATACTTAGAAGTTTCCTTCAGATTCGAATACCACACCTCTCAATCTTGTTTCTTCACTCACTCACAACGCCCCTCCCCTCCCTTCCCACGCCGGCTGAGTCGAATTCAAAGAATGCTGTCAAATATCCCAGATATTCAACAATAGCTTTTTAGAGAGTGTACATCCAGGTCAAGGTCCATGATCGGACATCAAAAAATATAAAATTTCCCTTCATCCTTCAACACTGTTCAACTGCTTTGGATACTGTGGATTAAAAATTAAAAAATTCTCAGTGAATCTCAAATTAATATTATTAAAAAAAACGTTGTCGTTCTTACTATTAAGATCCTGATAGATTCTTATCCAATATTGGAAAAATTTTAGACTGTATAATGTTACTAAGATCTTAGCAAAATCTTCTAAAATCTTTGAATTTTCGGATCGCACGATCTTAGTAACATTTGTCTAAGATTTTAGACAAATGTAATCAAAATCTTACTAAGATCTTAGTAAGTTTCGATTAAGTCTGTGGCCGGGGACGTATGGATATTGATGACGAAAAGCAATATTTGTAAAATTCTCATAATTTTGTATGCTTTTTGAATGAGTTTCTTCAGGTACTTTTTTATTTGAGTGTTTATAGTCTTCAAGACAGCATTCAACAAACAACAATCTCTTCGTCGCATAGATGCGCAATTTTCATCTTTCATGAACCCAAGTACATAATATTTTTTAGTTGCTTTGCAATTAATACAGACGAAAATTCTAAAAAAAAGTTTAAAAATAATTTATATAGATCAATGTCATAGTCAAAACAACATAAATATTCTAGTCATGCCCTACATATGACAAGTATGAATAAAATCATCATCACTGTTAAATTATTCAACAACGTCATTCGTTCGTGTTTCTAACTCATTTTTTTTAATTAGAATTCATTTTCATGAAAAAAAAACTGGCGTTAAATATATTATTTTGACGCAGAATTAATAAAGCTAATTAACTGTTATATCAATTTGAAACTTCTATTAACAATCAGACAAAAGTAAGATCTTCGTAGCACGAACAAAAAATTTCAAGAGTTTTTTTTTCTTCTCTATTTGAGGTGATGAACACGAGATGTTTAAATAAAAGATGTAGTTCATATTATATTAGAAATAGATATTTGTGCAATATGAAATAGATGTATGTCATTTGACAGAAATCTTAATTCTCTAAATAGAAACATTTTGTTTCTACAACAGTATCATGAATGTTAAGCGGATGTTCAATATGTTATAGATTATATGTATTATTTAAAAGAAACTAATACTATTATTCTCTCTTTCTCTCAAGGTTTTTTACAGTATAAAAAAAAAAAAGAAGAAAACATGATAAAAAAAAGACAAACTAACATTAAAATTTACTTTTTAGACGTTGTACATAAATACAAACAAAAAGGTAAACTATTCATAAAGTAATAATAGAAAAGATATTTGAACAAATAGTATACATACATGAAGAACGGTTTAATTTAAAAGAAAACTATTGATTTGTAGGACTTCTCAAAATATTATAAAAAACAGAAAAAAATAATGTAAAACCAAAGATGTCTTGTCTATATGAAGTCGATGACTATTTTCTTTCAAGTAAAACAAATGAAAGTCTTGTCTAAACGTTTTCATCATGTTTCTGTTAGACTATGCAAAATAGTTGACATTTATTGCGCAATTATTATCATTTCATAACAAAATTTAATCTAATTTTAATCCAAATCGTTAAAAAGTACGAATATTCGATGAATAATGTACAAAATTCTAAAACTTGTTTAATGTATGAGTTTTTTTTTTGTTTTGTTTTTGAAAAATAAATTCTAACTCTCTTCTTATTTTTTTTTTTTTTTTTTTGATGTATTAAAAAAGAAATATCACCTCTCAAATTTCAATACATTTTTCTTTTCCCTTGTATTTTGTCAATATCATGTCTCTCATTTCATCTATGTAGTGCTATTATAAAAATATAATGGAGTATTTGTTCAAATTTTTATATTGATGATAAATTTGTTTCTTTGTACATTGTTCAATAAACAATAAATAAATATTAGTCAGTATAAACAATATTATACTTGTTTCTTTTTCTTCTTAGACTATAGTTCACTAAAACATAATAATTTATGATATTTGAGTGTCATATTCAAATGACTAGACATTAAATGAGAACAAATGATTTGTTTTTATTTTCGAATAACAATAAAATAATTTTTTTTGTGAAACAAATTATATAAACGATGAAATAAAATAAAAAAAAAAGGTATTTAAAATCTTTGTATATAAGAGTCAGTTATGAAAAACAAAAAAAAATTTGATAATATAAATTTTAATTAAACTAATGAAATATTTTTATTTTATTTTCTGTTATTATAAAGTAGATTTAAAGATAAAATATATAAGAGAAATATGCAATTTATCCATATAAATTGTTCATATACTTAATAGTATAGAAACGAAAGTATAAAATGAACAATATTTGATCATCTATTTAAAAAAAAAAAATGAATATGTATATTAACTGAGACTATAAATTATTCGGTCATATAGTCGATTACAAATTTTTCTAGTTTTATCATCTTATATGATACATTTCATTTTATTTTATCTCATCTATTTACAATCAAAGAGAGAAAAATATAATTGGAATTATAGTTGAGGTGAGAGAATATACAATAATATAGTATTTTTCATTTAATATTGAATCACTTGAACATACATCAATTGTTCTATTCAAAGGTCAAAGAAAAAATATGCATAGAGTTTTGTGATATACAAAAATTTAAATAAGTTATTATATG
Source organism: Didymodactylos carnosus (assembly GCA_905250885.1). NCBI lineage: Eukaryota > Metazoa > Rotifera > Eurotatoria > Philodinida > Philodinidae > Didymodactylos > Didymodactylos carnosus. The sequence goes on along the minus strand of CAJNOQ010001555.1, from coordinate 8,142 downwards.
TATTAATCGTGTATATAACAAAAGAATATAAGTTTATAAACATAACAACGACTATGAATCAATAAAACTGTGAATAAATCAGAAGCACCATTAAACATATACAATATCAATTTAAATTTAAACTATTTGCTTAAATTTCAGATTAATATTTACTACTAATAAAAATTGTAGTTAAATGATGATGAGAAAATATTTTTAATATATATATATATACAATTGATTCTTGTATTAATCAATAATCAGTTTTCTATACTCGTGTTAAGATTATCCGATATTCAAAAACAAAAAAAAAAAAAGAAGAAATATATTCTTACCTTCATATCGGTGACAAGATGAATGCCCAATCTAACTTTGGCAAATGAACCTTCTCCAATTGTTTTCAAAATAACATAATTACCAACTTTTTTTCGTTTTTCATCTAAATTTTCGATACTATTTTTATCAACAATGCTATTCGCTGTTTCTTGAACCATTTTTAATATAAATATATATTAGATTTGTTTATTATAGGACAATATAAATTTTTTTTACAATATGATTATAAAGAGTATACAATGAACATTTGGTTGTTTTTTTTCTAAGAATGATAATAGTAATAACGGTAAATCATTATGGTGGAATTAATAAAGATGATTGAGAAGAAAGAAGAAAAAAAGAAAAAGATTGAGGAAATTAGTGTGTATTAGAATGAAAATATCAGTCACAAATAATAGCCTATAGTTGAACACATTTATTGATATCGCATGACATCCACAACTAAATGACAATAGGATTAGACATGCAAAAAGTGCCTAGAACAGAGAAAAGAGAACTAAAAATCATACCTAATGCGTGAAATAGATTACAATGGACGATATGTATTACATAAGATCTAAAAAAAAATATATTTTAGAGATAGATATAATGAATCTGTTCAATGTTGATATACACATTGGAAAACTTTTTATCAGTCAAGCGTATTCATCATGCAATTTACTACAGAAATGAATGAAATTGTTCAAATTATAAATCATTATACGTCCTACTAAGTTAAGGAAGGTTAAGTAGATTGAGTACAAACAATAACTTATCAAGCGAATATTTTCTCTGGAGAATCAAAACTCATAGGATGTTTAGCAATAGAGTTTGACAAGATTTATATTAGCCCATTCTATTAGTCATATTGTTAACAATAGATTGCATGTGAAAGTTTATTACGCATGAAGTTGAGTTGAAACAGTAAGATAGATCAAAAATGTCAGTAAAGTGTTCTTTTCAAGTACAAGATTATTCTACAAACTGAGATATATCAACTGTCTCTATTCAAATTTTATATGACATACCAATTTATTTGTATGTATGAGTATATTACTTTAATTAAAATCTAATTTGATTTTTGATGTTCATTTTTTTTTTTTTTTCTCTTTTCGATTAATATGTACGTATTTTGAAATGCGCAACGTACAGATATTCAAGTTTTTTTTTTCTTTTTTAAAAGAAAATAATTGTGTCATTTTTATTTTTATTATTTTAAAAATCATACACATTAAAACTGACTTTTAATACAAAAAAAAAATCAACAGAAGACAAGAACTCTGGAACAGAAAGAAAAATAAAATGAAAAACTGAATTATATGTGCAAATGTATTTGTTTTCAATACTTACTGATTTTTCTCTAGAATGATAAAAAAAAAACATGTGTAAAGAAGAAAATTTGTCAATTGTATGTGTGTGTGTGTGTGTGTGTGTGTATGCTTATGCATAGTTGTTGTATACTTCTGTATGTGAATAACAAAAAAAAATGAAAAAGCGGATGATGTTATGTTATAGTTGGTTTGATCATTGGAAAAAACAGAAAAAGACGAGAACTTGAACTTCCAAAAAAAAAAAAAAAGTCGTAGTAATAATAATAAAATGGTATTTTATACATCATCTTCTTATCGAGAAACATAAAAAAGGTGGTAGAAGAAGAAAAATGAACGAAACCTCCTAACGTGTATGTGTGTTCTTTTTACTTTTCTCTTTTTTTTTTTGTCATTCACGTAAGAGATTGATTGACCATATGTATTTAATGGTCAAGTTTAAAAAGTACTCTTTTTTTCTTTTCTCTGTTCTTGGAACCGTGTCGCTTTGTTTGAACAACAATAGAGAGATAAAGAAAAGAGCGCGCGTAGGTAATAGTAAACTATCGAGAACAAGGACACTGCGTTTATAAACAAGGAATTATACGACAATGTGAAAATGGATGCTGTGAAATATAATGTTTTTGCTACCAATTGATATGAATCAACTAAAATGAGAGTTTTGCTATAATCAAAAGCATTTTTTACACTTAAAATATTACAGACTTCTGCGAATCGATTTCTGTTAGAAAAATCGGATCAATTATAACGAAATAAAATAAACATGAATGATAACGAAATTAATTTATTAATTATGTGGCTAAGTTTTTCAATATTCTCTAATACTTTATGGTATTTTTTATGTTGAATCTATTAGTCACCAAGTAAAACAAATCTTTTGGACATCAAAAGTAATTGAAAAAAAAATAGATTATAGTTTTGTTTTGTTGCTTTTTATTGTACTTCCGCTTAGTCGTCACTTGCATCATCACACCTTTAATCTGTACTAAAATACTGCCAGAATTCTTCTATATTGATGTGTAATCAAAATAACAAAAATTACTGCTTCAACATTAAGTAGCGAATAAAAATGAAAAAATCAACTATAAATTTGTATATCTAGAAAGATTTAAGGTCTGAAAACAATGTCGGAGGATGACGACGCATCTTTCTTAACAGGCGAAAAACAAAACATTTAGTTCAAGTAATCTTTTCTATCGGTGAGGACGGATAAAATAATAAATCCAAACACATGTAATATGTCTGTGAGTAGAGATGATCTCAACCGTAAAATATTTACATGTATGATACCTTTCAAATCACCGTTTATAAATACAATATAGGGCATATTTTAGACTAATCCTGGAAATAATACCTTTTTGCGCAATAGCTGTGGAACCAATACAATCCAGTTCAATCGGGACGGTCCGTTAGCGGGTGATTAACGGCCACTTATAAAAAGGCGTGTTAACGGTCTAGAAACCGTCCATTAACATTACTCTAATCCGGGCATTTTGAGAACGCCAATTAATGATCTTAAAACAGGTCGTTTACTGGTGTGACCAAGCATAATCTATGCTGTATACCGTTTTGTCGACAAGTTATTCATCTCTATTATTTTGCTATCACTACTAGTATATATACAACGCTGACTTTCTTCGAATAACATGCCTTTTCCTCTTATATACGAGTTAATGAAAAAAACAAAAACATTTTTTGGCGAAAAAAGAAAACTTTTAAAATCATTCCGAGTCCTCCTAGTAGTCACGTTCCTGAAACGGTGAGATATCTTGAAGGAGCCAAAAGACCAATTATAGATAGATTCATTGGCGCTTCTTATTCTTTATCATGTCACTCTTTTTTTTCTATTTCAACACTTACGGTTCCATACTGTATATACAATTCTTCCGACTAAAAACTTAATAGCAAATAAAACATTTAACTATTGCCATTTAATAGCAGTTGCTTGTTGTCTGATGGTTAGTTACATAGACAATTACTATTGCTCACACACTACTACATACACATATTTGTTAACATTAATCTCTCTTTCTTCCTCTCTCTCATTCACTCAATCGAACTACTAGATTTATTTCCGTTCAACGATAATCATTGTGTATATGCCCCATTAAAATGATGTTCTTAGTATGTTGATGGCTTGATCGAATTTAGAGAATAGTGGGTAGGTAGGTTTTGATGTTGATGAGCATAAAAGGAGAAAAAAAGAGAACAATTTGTTAATGCAAACAAAAGAATAAGGAAGAAAAACACAACAACTAACGACAAAGAGATGTGATTTGTGAAATAATCAAATAATTAATTGTAACAATAACAACATACGTTTTCGTCCGGTATTTATTTATAATAAGTAATAGAGTGTTAATGGAAAAAGTATGTAACGCTTTGCAAAAGAGAAATATAGAATAAGAAATTTGAGAAATCTTGCAGAATTACGAAGCTACTGCAAATGTCAAAAGCGTATCTTCAATAATATTCCAAAATCCGATTACTTCAGGGTCCGTCTATCAATATTTTTACGCCCAAAGCGCATTATTTTACGACAACATTTTCTCAGATTTATTCAAAACATGCTGGATTGTATACGTCTGACTAAGTTGCTCACGTCTATCACGTTAAAAAAAAGTCGTTTTTGTGGAAACAACGAAGTTGAAATTGTAAAATTATCTTCTTTTGCTAATTTCCTATAAGAAAAGTATTCTTGTTGTTCAAAAGTGTGCAAAATACTTATTCTTTTCTAATATGTCAAAAGAAATGTTGGGAAAATCCTCTAAACGGAAGCTCCATTCAACCTGAAAACTATATCTAATTGACAATTCTTTTACACTCTACTAAGTCAATGTATTCTGGAAATAAAAAACATGTACATTGAGAATGAAGAACTATTGTCTAGATGACAATAAAACAGCTCATCATCAATGAAAATCACCGATATTTTTTATTTGTAAAACTAATAAGTGATACATCACTCGATGTAGTTTTTCACGCTGATTCCGAATATGTATAGATTGTTTGGATAAAAGCCTTCTTTTAATGAGAAAAGAAGCATTTTATCTGAAAAATCGAGAGTTTTTTGAAAATCTCCCTATTTGCTAAGTCATCTAGTATATAGTGACCACTAATTGTTCGAAAAATTTCAGAGTTATTCCGACAGGTGACGAGTAACGTCTTAAAGATTTCTATGCTAAACAAGCGATATCTAACGACATTCGGAGTCTGATAGTTACATTGAAATGTCTCCAGAAAAATTTCTGGGTTTATACTGAGTTTTGCGCAGTATAAGCGATTAGCGAGCAGCACACCTCATTTTTACATATATACAACAAGCTCGTGGTCTTGATTTCTTCCAATGATCAGGGGACAGCAGATCCTGACCAGGAAAACAAGAAAGGGCCTTTTTACTTACAGGTATCTGACCAATGGTCTGACCTGACAAACTGGACATCCTCTAGGGCAGTACACAGTTATCGAAAAAGACACTTGTTTCAAATCCCAACTTTGACCTTACCACATAAAGCGTCATACCATTATTTTAAAAAATTTCGAAGTAATACTGTTTTGGAGAGCAAAAAATTTAACAACTTAACTTTTCTCATTTCTTCAACTGTGAAAATTTCAAGTTAATAATTGATCTTACAGGGTAAAAAGTTAAAAACCTGTAAAAATGAGGATACTTTGAATGGGGTTCGTAACAAATAGACGAAAAACTCGGTCAAATTTAAATCAAGCGTTTTCTTACGCAGTTTTTGATCCTCTTTTCATTGATATGTCTAAAAAGATTTTTTATCCACCTAGCCACCAACAACGGTGTGTCACCTTTAGGTGATTCTCCTAAACATGGGTAGAGCTGGGTACTGCTAAATATTTATTGTTGCTGGCAAACTTAGTCAAACTTTTGTACAGGAAAAATTTTAGCAGAAAATTAGAGCCAAGCTTGAACCTGAGCTTGCAGAACTCAAATCCGAACCAGAACCCAAACCCGAATGTGAACTTCTGAAGCGAATCCAAACTTTCGAATCCGGACTTTCAAGCCTGAGTTCGAGCTTGGTGCATCCCTAGTCAGCACTATCACATATATATAATCTAAAAACAAGAAAGAGTATCTAAGATAAATCAAAAACGGCTATATACAGTGTAGAGTAAAAAATTCATAACTCGATGAAAATACTTCCAAATCAGCTGAAAATTTCAGTACAGAGGCAATCTAGGACGGTCTTCATGGTGGCTGTGTTGGAAAGCAAGAGAAAAATATATTTTAAAGCTTGAATTTTGAGGTTTCCTAGAAAACCGCTTTAGTGGAAAAATTATTTTACTTATGGTTTAACTTAGCAGGTGTTAATTTTTTTTCTTTTTGATTAGTATCATAGCCCCAACATTTCTCTCTTCAAAACTGAAAATCGCAGCTTTTTATCTCTTTGCTATCGAAAGTTATTCAAAAAGCAATGGACTGCATTCTATTTTGAAATGGGTAGATATAAATAAAGCTGTAAATGAATCCATGTTATAAATATAGTCTTTAATTATAAAAGCCTATAGATTTTACAATGCTGATGATTCATTTACAACATTGCATTCTGCTCTGAATGAACTATTGACATATACACATTATCAGAAACTTACTGAAAAGCTACCAGCTGAGATAACTTATTCAAAAATTGCTGTCAGAGACTACCAATAACACATAGAAGAAGGAATTGGGTACATCAAAAACAAGTTACAGAGTCGACAATTCCAATTGAACGGAACATTAATATAAAACAAAGATAAGATTAAAATAACTGACTTCAGGAGGTATCATCTATCCTTCCCTACTGACAAGGGAACCCTCCCAACTGACAAATCGTTTTCGGGCCGAAACTTAGTGGACTATAGGTAGTCGACCACGCTGATTCCGAACATCAATATGAGACGTACTGCTAGACTTCCAGCGACTGATTTTGTAGAAAACCAGTTTTCCAGAAACTCCAGGAAATCTCCGAAACTTTTCTTAATAAGTCATCTTTGTAGCACGCGAAATTCTGATTAAGATGAGACATCTCCCAGTTCTACACGATCTTTCTTTGCAAAGTTATAGAATTTACAACACAAGCCTTAGATTCATTTTTCCTTTTTCTTTCTATATGTCTGAGCTGACAATGAACATTTAGGGCTTCTCTTGTAGATTCTATAACTTTGCAAAAGGTTGTGCAGAGCTGGGAGATGTCTCATCTAAATCAGAATTTCGCGCTATACAAACATGACTTATTAAGAAAAGTTTCGGAGATTTTCTGGAAAACTAGTTTTCTAGAAAACCAGTGGCTGGAGACCTAGCAGCACGTCTCATATTGATGTTCCGAATCAGCATGGCCGACTACCTATAGTCCACTAGGTTTCGGCCCGAAAGCGATTTGTCAGTTGGAAGGATTCCCTCGTCAGTAGAAATATCGAAATTGTTTTCTAAGTTTATACTGATTGATATTGTGACATTTATATACAACTATCAACGCAAAACAACAGAATGAGTGACTCGTCTAAGTATCTGACTGAATAGAATCAAATGATGATAGTTGACAAGTACTTGGAGAACTATGGAAGTAGCAACACTTACCAGGTTCTTGTTCAAATAATAAGTGAGAAAATTTATCAAGTAATGTGCCGACTATTCAAAAAGATACCATAATTCTTTTCCCTCCTTTTTGGCATAGTTGGATAGAACTCATCGAGTTACCTAGGAAAAAACTAGTTTAAGATTTTTCAACGTCATTTTTGAGTGAAAACATTTAAAAATACTGATATAATCTCTCCTATTTTTTGTAACATTTTGTCGGAGATCTTGGATCCTTATGCATTATATCTCTTTCATTCTGCTCTGTTGAAAAACTTGTTGGATGGACCCAGGATGGAGCCCTGAGGAACCCCGCAATTTATCTCTAAGACATCAGAAGCAAAACCATCTGTTACTGTCATAATCTTTCGGCTCTTTAGGTAATTCTCTATCCAACTTACAACCTGTTCATTAACACCTTTTTGTCGAAGTTTAAAAATAAGACCTCTGTGCCACACCGAATCAAATGCTCTAGAAAAGAAAAATTGCCCGCACAATACCAACCTCTTCTAAACCTTCATGAATGTAATTAGGCTAAGTAGTTGGTTTACGCATGAATCCCGGTTCACGAACCAGACTGATGAGCAGAAATGAGTTTATTGGAAAAGAGATAATTATAATAAGAGATAATTAGAACTCTAATTAGAACTCCATCCTTTAGAACTCCGTCCCTAACTATAAATAGAACTCCGTTACTTTTACACTTTCATTCAATAGTAGGTGTACAGACTGTCTTTGCTATGCCTCAACAAATAATCAAACGTACGACGATTGAACTGTTTTGCACTTAATAAAACACGTGAATTCTGACTATACCTGAAGTGTCAGTCAAACAGCTTCGACTCTCACTTTACCTTCGTCTCAAGATACCACCGAAAGTTTATTGTCAAGTGTTGGCCAAACAGCATCTTCTTCGTCGTCTGACAAAGAATATCAAGA
>CAJNOQ010001554.1:0-30435 GCA_905250885.1 Didymodactylos carnosus | reverse complement strand
CAGGGACCCGATCTCCAAAGGCCTATCAGCCCAAATCATTGTCATATTCGGAATCAGCATAGTCGATAACCTATTTTCCACTTAGTTTTAGGCCAAAAGCGATTTGCCAGTTAGTGTCCTTTCCTCGTTAGCGGGCTGGGACTGGAAAATTTTAACTCATCACAGACTGGGACTGGAAAAGTATCAGACTAATTTGACTTGTAATTTCTTGACTTCTTGTACCAAGATCTTGGAAATTCTTGAATCATTGTTTTATTTTACACTCTTGTTTAAATATAAGTGCGAATACTTTCACACTTAGAATAACTTAAAGTTTTTTGCTAATTGATCATAGTTCTTTCCCCCACCCGTCTTTTTTTACCAGTTTGTAGAGGACACTTCGGAGTATACGTATCCACAAAGCTTTCAGTTCCCGGATTTGTAGTTTTTGATAAAAAAATTTTGAAGTTTTTTTCGGGTTTTCTGCCCTATTTTTAAAATTTCAATAAAAACTTCAGCTTTTGATATGAGGAGTTGATTCTGACGTAGGTCGATAGAGAACATTGACTTCTATAAGGAAAAAAACTTTACATCGTTCTCAAATGAAGTTTGACGGAGAAATTTAACTTTCACCTTCCCGAGGAAATTTTAGGGCTAAAAGTATTTTGAAAAGGCCTTACAGCTAGTTTCGCTCGAAGCAAGCATTTTGAAACAAAACTCTGGATACAAAAGTTGTTCAGAATCGAATTCCGGAGTCGCTCACGAGAGCTTTTTTTGCTTTTTAAATTGAAAAATATGAAATTTTAAAATTTTAAAAACTGTAAAATTTAATTTAAAAGCCCAAAACAGAAAATTTTAAAAAACGCTCTCGTGAGGGACTCCGGAATTCGATTCTGAACAACTTTTTGTATCCAAAGTTTTGCTTCAAAATGCTTGCTTCAAGCGAAACTAGCCGTATTTTGGAGTGAAAAAATCTTCGCTGATCCAAAAACCAGCGATATTTTCAAGTTTTAAATTTTTTGGTCAAGCCTTCCCAGTTTGTAGAGGACACTTCGAAGTGTATGTTCGGAAGTTTTTTCGGGTTACCGAATTATTTGGCTGAGAAAAAAAATTAATTACTTAAAACAATATTGTTAAATTCTCGACTTACCAGACTTACCGAGCGACCAAAAACGAATTCTAAAATTCTTAAGGTAGTCCATATTGTAGCCCGTGAAATTCTTTGTCAGATGAGGTATTGCTTGAATCTTTTTGTTGCGTTGCTACATGAAATCTGAGAGAAGTTATGTGGTGAATAGTCATTATATGATCAGTTACAGATGTACGGTTTCCAGAGATGGGCAGGTCCGGTACTTTTCCAGTCCCAGTCTGTGATGAGTTAAAATTTTCCAGTCCCAGTCCGCTAACGCTCGTGAGAGATCTGGCCACATGCTTCTTCACCAGGAAAAAAAAAGAATTTTCCCAACATAGTTCGTTGTATTCCTTTTCACATCAACCTTTTTTAAGCATTTATATACAGAGCATGAGAAGACAGCAATGTGTGAAAGTCAGACTTACGAGTAAAAGTTCTTCGAAAAGTTTGAAAAGGCTAGAAAGCAGATCTGATCTCTAGAAAAAGGTATTCTGTTAAAGTTTTTGGAGCTTTTTGCACTGTTGAAACATTGCTTTTCTATCTATCGCCCCATCATTTGTAAAGAAAAAAAATCACTTTACACGCTTTATGTTTATGAAATTACAAAAATAAAGCAGTGAAGAGTTGAAAATTATATTGTATCATTATTATATCAGTTAACGAACACAATAGAGGAATAACGCGCGACGACTTATCAGAATATATTTTGAAACACTTTCTTAGAAAGAACAGAATAAACGTATAACAAAGTGGCGATTTAATAGACTAGCTGGTCTGAATAGTTATTATAAATTATTTAGAAAATACTTTGACGACTATTGTCGAAAAGACATAAGCGTGCACCCTTACTTTTTATTTTTAGTACAATATATAAAAAGAGGCAGTTCAGTTTATTAATGTAAGTAGAACTAAGACATTGTAGTATTTCCTTCACGTAAATAGGTACTTATCAACCAGCATACGTAAAGAAATATGCACTGTAATGTATCACAAAATTTTCTAGTATATCTTTCTTCTTGTTAACTGAAGAGATTTTCTCCTCATACGTCGCATCTCTCAAAAATGTGATTAGCGGGCGGGAGAAATATCATCGTTCTTTGTCGTCTATCTGTCAAAAAAGTTTTATACTCACTATTGTTGTGATGAGTTTGTATGCATCAGTTTTAGTGCATCAACGCGTCTACATTTTTGTGAATTGTGTTAACTCTAACAGTAGCTATCTTTTTCGTTTTAGTTTCGTCGGTATTCATTTTGGTTGAAAACAAAATGAATTCATTTAGTATTTATTTTGCATTTATTCAATTATTATTAATTTACATTCGCAATACTCAAATGTTAGAACGTACACGTAAGTTTGAAATACAGCACACACTGCTTAGGTTTGGACGTGACTATTCGGTACGTGATATTAATGGCAATTCAAATTATAAAATAGTATACAAATGGTTACACAGTTTAGGAAAAACTTTAAAAATTGAAGAAAATCATAAAGTATTGTACGAAATCAAACATGTAGTGGGTCGTTTATATGCCGAATGGCAAATCTATCAAAATGAAACTCTAATTAGTCAACTGAAACATGAGCCGTCAATATTTGATGTCATATATAAAGTAAAAAGTGTGAATGGCAATTATCGTATTCAAGGTAATTTTTTATTACATAATTTTAATATTCGAAAACGTAGAGTTAAAGTGGCGAAAATCCATAAAAACCATGTTCATTCGAGTGATACGTACGGTATTGACATTAATTCAAAAGAAGATCCAGCATTTATCATCGCTTTGTGTATCATTATTGATGTAATTCGACATCATTACTCAGATATGTAACATGGTCAAGAGCTTTTACAATAATTCCAAATATTTTTCTATAATGTGTGTCCTAGGTCAATCTGTAGCCCCTATACTAATCTGGTATGCCATTTTATAGCAAGAAGTGGAATTGTTTATATAGCAAGGGTTTGTCTTAATTTTCTGTTGCTTTTTGCTGTCAACTTCATTCTTCTAATATAAGTAAAATATACTCTTTTGATATATGGCATTTCCAGCAAAATATTTATTTGCAAAGGAAAAGATTTTTAATAAGCAAAGAGTGATGTATCAAATTCATAAAGTTTGGTTGTATATCTATGGTCGGTAAAAAAAAACAATAGACTCGGATGTTTCTTGAATAACGTTTGACAAGAAAGTGATAGATGCTTGCGGTCTTCACCAAATGGAAGCCAAGACCGGACTGCATCAGTCAGTATCGATTCTAATCGTCGGACAGAGTTTCGCAATGAAACTAAATCATTGTTTACGCTTAATATTGAATATGTAGCAAGAATCCACTTAGCCATATTTAATTTAGAAATTGGCCAATGCTACATTAATAGATATAATGAAACAGAAAAACAACATGCCAGAGTGCTCACATTAGGTCCGATTTGGTTGGAATTGCTTGCTTTCGTGATACGTAAATATATCTCCTTGCCATTCTTTCATTTAGAAAAACAAGTCCACCGCGTATACAATGCACACGCTTTGATCGAAACTAATGTTCGCTTCATGAACTTCAATGTTAAACGAGAGCCTCTTCATCGTGGTAGACATGTTCAAGAAACAGCTTTGTTTCTTTAAAAAAAGGCGAGGTTTGAATGTTAAATACAAGTTTATTCTTTATTTGCTTAGTTAGAAAGAGCACGCAAACCTGCATAAGGTTGCTTCAGTCAAACTTTTTCGATAAAGTTATCCTACTCGCGAACTGAATCTTTATAATAAAAACAGTAATATACGTGTCTGATTGAGTAGCACAAACTGACAGACTCGCGTTGATAATAGTTCCAATTTTGATTTGACGTCTGGCCATGTGACGATTATTGCATTTACAGTTCACTCTTTGTCCTTGTTCTTGCGCTTCTCCCATGGATAATAAACAGAGAAAATACTTGAGAGATTTTTTGATTCAATCCATAATTTGAAAATCTTTTAAGTCGATATTCATTGGCCTTGGTCACGAGTCTTTTGTTTAAAGACACGTTTTAACTTAAAATCACAAAGTTGATGTAACGTTTGCGTTTCTATGAAAATATTTTGAAGAACTATTTGATAGAAATTTAGAAGCAATTGTAGAAAATGCTTTCATTCTCATTAGATCGAAACTTCCTGAGTGTGTTTATGAAAAGGGTAGAAGTATGGCAAGAAACTGTCAAATTTGGAATTATGAATCTCCAGTAAAATTGGAGTGAGTCAGAAATTACACGTTCTAAATGTATTTTTTCTTACAATGATTTTGTGGCGTCACTATAGAATTATTTTATGACATATGTTTCGGGGACACTTCAGTCACTCGGTGACCATTTTTAACGTTGTGGTTCCAAATTTGATAGTTTCATGTCATACTTTTACCTTTATATGAACGCATTCCGGCCATAAAGTTCAGGAAAACGCACTGTTAATAGTTGAAAACTGGTTTTGTATTTTTTTTAACGACTTTTGACTGTAAATTGTGAAATCCTGCCACACTTGATTCACGAGCAGATACATTTGTAAAAGTTTGCTTGATCTCAAAAAAAATCCATCTGGAACTAATAACGACTGAGTAATTCTGAAAATTCAATTTTCCGAGATCAATATTTGCACTACTACTCGATAGAAATAAACTCTCTGTAATAAGGAGCAGCTGTTTTAGATTTTCAGATACGCTCATCCATCGCCTGCTTTTGGATTCTTGCTTGTCTTTCATAACGTTTTCACTCGAAATGAGAGAATAGTTCAAATTCATGAAAAGTTCAACATCTTTGAGAAGAATCGGCCTATACGCACTAGTGTGCACAGAAAAAATCATTAATCTCCATTAGTGTAGCGATACTATCGACTGCCATATGCGCGAAAGTCCGAAATAGTTCGCCAATAAAGAAGGCAAACTGATACACAATTGTCTCGTACTCGTTAATAAATACCTGTGAAATGTTTTATCTTTTGAAATATCCTTCAATAGGCTTCATTCATGTCTGTCCTCAGTTAAAGCAAAACTGTTGAAACGGTCTTTCCTGCTGTGTTAAGGTTTGTTACATACCAATAAACCGATAAACATGAGCTGATAATTTTATACTAAAACAATGTTTGTTTGTCCGTTCATGCATGCTTGTTTTATTGGGAATAAAGAGAAAAAGAACAGACAAATAAGCTGCGTAAAAGACACAAAAACAAGTATGAGAATGAACATTCACAATATGAAAACAAAAAACTCTTTGAGTGAAGTGTATAGTCAACTAAAACTGACTAAGTTTTTTTTCTTGAACAACACAAAATAAATTAACTATGAGTATTATTTCATGAAAAAAAGACTTGTTAGTCTAATTTCACGCAATTCTTAATCATCAACATGGAATAGAAAAAGTTTTGAACAACAACAAACAAACAAACAGATTCTCAAGAAATTTCGTCATAAAATAAAAGAAGATACCTAAAAAATAGTGATATTTGCATTCCAATTTTTAGTCCGTGGTTCAATGATTGATGTTGATTTGGTATACTACTTTCTTTCGTTTTAGAGTTTTAACTCATGAGAGTACCATTTGAATTGAATTATGTTGCTAAACTTGACTAGTAAAATATTGATAAAAATTAAACTACGATTAAATTATATTCACAAGTCTTTTTTAAAAAAAAGAAATTAGTCTTTCTTTTAAAATCCTAATAATATAACCTAATTTTTTTTTGTTTAAAAATAATTTTGCGAAGGCGACTAGAGTATTTTATTTATTTATTCTATCTTTTTGAAATTTCTTCTATTGTTTCTCGTTGTATTTTCGTTTTTGAACGACAACGTTGACGAAAATCATTTACAAAACGATTTAATTTTTCTGTCAAAAATATGGCCATTTCTCGTCGATTTGTAGAGATTGTGTTCAATGACAACCATTTATGTTCTAAGCATTCAGGAATAATTAAACGATTACTAAATAAAAACATAGAAATATTTGGTTAGATAAACAAAAAAAATGATATCATTCATACTTTGGTGATTTTTTCAAACATTGTTGAACAAAAATGACGGCTTCTTGTGTCACATCATCATAAAATTCGTTTGTATTCCATCGAACAAATGTCACATTTTGATTTGTATCATCATCATAAACACCAGCAAATGGCGAAAAACCGCTCAGTCTAGAAAGGAAAGAAAATTATATTTTAATTCTAATCAAAATCTATTCTATATTTCGGTTTCTAATAAAATTTCACTGTTACTTACAATGTAGCCGTAAGTGCTCCAATACTCCACACATCTGCTTGAACACCGGTTGCTTCATCATTTAATATTTCTGGTGCTAAATAAAAAAAGAAAAAATAATATAATGTCTTTTAAATATATGTTGAATCTTTACCTGAGTATTCATTATTTGGATTGATTGAATTTGTGACATTATGTCCTTGTGGTGTCGCTAATTGTGTTGCACATGAAAAATCGGTCAATTTTACATTTAATGATAATTGATTTTCATTAACAACACTTGATGGATTAATGTTTAAATGAACAATACCATGAAAATGTAAATATTGTACAGCATCCAATAATTGTCTCAATATTCTCACAATTAATTCTTCAGTGTATTTATGACGTAAACAGATATAATCACATATTTCCAAATAATTATCCATTGTTAATACAAATGAATTTTTCCACATAAAACCATCGATCATTTTAATTATATGATCATGATCAATTTGATTTAATAAATCAAATTCTTCTGGTACATAAGCATTCGAATGTGATTGAGCTATATTAGTTAAATCAACAACTTTTACAATTCGTACACTTTCTGTTGCTCGTTCAGCACATCGTATACAACATGAATTATCATAACTATTTAATTCTTCAATCATTTTATATAAATCCCATGGATTTTGATCACGTTTTAATACGGTTTTTTCACCTAATGTTTTGGGTTTACTCAATTCTGGTTGCAAAAATTCGCTAACAGTTTTTAATGATTTTTGATCAATTCGATGTTGATGTTCCAATAGACGATAGGCGGAACGACGATCAATTTTTTTCAATGGTTCTGTACCATCTTCTAGCGTTTTAATTTCTTCTGAACCCCAACTATACGCTGATATACCAATTTTATTAATACACGATACACGAAAACGATAATTGGTGTTTGATTTTAAATCTTTAATAATGGCTGATTCTTCAATGGTAAATGTAGAGATTGTCCATTTAATATCTTCACGAGCTTTGTAATCAACACGA
The DNA here is from genome assembly GCA_905250885.1 of Didymodactylos carnosus. Taxonomy (NCBI): domain Eukaryota; kingdom Metazoa; phylum Rotifera; class Eurotatoria; order Philodinida; family Philodinidae; genus Didymodactylos; species Didymodactylos carnosus. Next base: position 23,086 of record CAJNOQ010001554.1, on the reverse strand, counting down.
TAACCGGCTATATCATTATTACCATCATACGATGGTGCACTCCATATTAAATATGCTTCATTCGATGAAATATCAACAACTAATGGCCGTTGTGGACGATCAGGTACATCTTAAGAAGAAAAGCAAAATGAAAAAAAATACATCAGCAGAAATATAGGGTCAATTTACCTCCTATTAACAATCGAGCTTTGCATGTCGCATCTCCATAGACATTTCTTGCTACACATCGATATATTCCAATATCGGATGCTTTTGCGTAGTTTATTGTTAATGTACATAGACCATCTTCACCTTGAGCAAATTGTATTCTATCATCTTCAATAATAAACTCATCATTACGATACCAAAATATCTTGGGAAATGGATTTCCTTGCACTTTACACCGTAAAATAACTGTGCCACCAATTAAAAATGATGAATCAGTTAGTTTTTCTTTAAATACAGCCGCAAATCCTAGAAACGCAATACAGTGAAGTTATTTTCTACTTTCTATCCTTGTGATCTCTTATGATTATACCTTCTCCTTTAGTTGAACGTTGTTCTTGTGTGAAACCTTGTGCTTGAAATTCTCTCGGTATACTCATACCACGATAAGGTGACGATCTTGAAACACTTCCATAGCGTGATGACAATCCGTATTGATGTGCTGGTGATTCACTGGTTCTTCCATACGGTCCATAGAAATTATTATAAGAGGACGATGATATCGTTTGTTGTAGTTGTGACGATGGTGCCGCTGGTACACTTAATTCTCGTGACACTGAGCATCCACTGTGTGGTACTAGCGAACAACCACGATGACGTCGTCCTTGAACATCAACATGCAATCGTTCTTTCACTGTATCTCGCGTCAGTAGACGTTCTGGTGTCATTTGTAAGGAACTGGTAGTTGGTAAAAGATCATTTGACTTATAACGATTCAAATAAGTCATACGACGGTAACCACGTAAACGGACAGAAAAATCAACATCAGCCATTGGTAATAGATAACTGCCTGGTACTAAGTTTTCTTCGTCCTCTGATTGTGCGCGACGATGATGCTCATGATCACCATCAACTTCCACACTCATATCTAATAGAAAAAGTTGAAACTATCTTTTATATTAATCAAATAGATATCAACATACCACGTGATGTTCGTTTTCGTCCGGCTCTAATATGTTTATCATCTTGTATACGATCACGATCCGACGTATAAGCATCATGATCATATCGTGTGTGATGTAAATCGGATATTGTTTGTAATGGACGAGTTAATATTCGGCGATGTTCACGCTAAAAAATGCATCATTGATTAATATATGATCGAATATGATAAAGAAATGTTTCTATTTACATCATATAGTTGTCTGGAATAGGCAGCATGTAAACGATCAGATGAAAGAGGTGTCGTATCAACATGTTGAGATGCATATTTCAACCAAGGATGATTTAATGCTTGTTCAGTTGTCATACGATTTCTAAAAATAACATCAATGAATATATTACTCTCTTTGTTCAAACATCAGTTATATATATAATCACCTTTGGTCATTCACCAACAATTTGCTGATGAAATCTTTTGCATCATGTGATAAGTTATTCAAATTATCGTTAAATCGCCAATTACCATTTTTGATATTATTTAACGTTTCAAAATCATTTGTGCCAGCAAACGGTGTTGAGCCTCCAAGTAATAAGTAACTCAATATACCTCTAAAATTAATAAAAAAATCTTTTTAGTCATGTTTGAATCTATCATTGCCAATTTATCTGGAGTATGAATTGAAAACACAATACTTACACATTCCACATATCTGTTAGTAATGATACTGGTGAACGGGTGACAATCTCTGGTGCAACGTATTCTGATGATCCGTAATCAGAATAGAAATTTGACGAGCCTTTGAGATGTTTTGCATTTGAAAATCCGAGTAGTCGCACATTAACCGGATCATAGTAATCGTCGATGTAGATATTATCAGGCTAAAATACGACATACAGTTTTTTTAGGTATTTATTATACATTACAATAAAATGATAAAATATTACTTTAATATCAAGATGTACAATATTTCTGGAATGTAAATTTCGTAGAATTTCAACTAAATTTCGTATGATCAATGCCGTTTCACGTTCTGTATAAGTTTTACGTTCAAGCATATGTTCAAGTAGATCAACACCGGATACACTATAATTAAAAAAATAATGATAATAACGACTGAATACTCGTGAATTTATAATACATACTTATCAAGTACAAGAGCAAGCATTTTATCACTTTCATAAGCATCGTGTAAACGTGGTACGTTGGAATCATAGATCTTAGACAAAACATCCATTTCACGTCTTAACCAATCAAAATAAGTGGGATTATGAACAATTTTTGCTACATATTCTTTGGCTGTGCGTCGTTCAATAACGCGATATACAGATGAAATTGGTCCACTATAAAAATAAAGTCTTTTTGTGAGAAACAAAGCACATGAAACTAGTGTTCTTTACATACTGTGAAATCCTTTCTAATATATCATAATCTTCGTCAAAACGTTTCTTTGTAAATGCTATTGCTGGGCGTTCCAAATCAGGTCTTGGAATATTTAATAGGTTATCTAAATAAGTAAAATATGTGTATTATTTCTAAACTTTTTATAGATTGAAACAAATACCGTCAATGGAAACATTAGCAGAGGTTAGAGTGGCACCAGCGATATTTTTAGCTGTACATGTATATAATCCTGTATCTTTTTCAATTACACCATTTATGGTTAAGTGCCATACGTCGGGTTCAACATGACGTATTCTTGTTCGATGTGAATCCGTTAATAAACGCCAGTCTTTATAAAATCTCACTTCGGGATAAGGTATACCATCTACTTTACATTCAAGATGTAATACATCGTGCGTTCGAACACGTTGATCTTTTAGTGGTTCTATGAACATCGGTGGATCTATGATAGAGAAAAAAAATAAGTATTAACAATTATTTGTATTAGTGCTACATTAATTTTATGCCTTACCAGCCAGATATAAATGTACAGTATGTCGTGCTGAACCATGTTTATTTTCTGCAACAATTTCATATGCTCCTTCATCAGATGCTATGGCTGAATCGATATGCATGTAACAATAACCACGGCGATCATTGTGAAGTTGAATGCGTGGATCGTCGGGTTCAATTTTATTTCCCTGAAGAAATATGATAATATAAGACTATTTCTTATTATGTATGCGTATAAGATACATACATTGTGATACCATGTTACTTCGGGTATTGGAAAACCTAATAGTAAAATGGCAATACGAGTTTTTTGTCCTTCAATAAAATATTGAACATCGGGACCATCTGTCTGTATTGATGGTCGGCTACCACCAATATCATCATATGATGTTTCTGGTTTTCTCTTTTTCGCTGGTATTTCATCTTCAATACGTGGTACATCGGCTATAACAAAACAAATATTTAGAATACACAACACTTAGAAGTATTTAGTGCATACATTTTGTTAACAATCGGCTTGTAACAGGTGGTGATGGATCACTAACACCATAGGCGTTTTCTGCTCGAACACGAAACGCATAAATGAGATTTAAATTTAAACCACGAATGTAAATACTAGTGTCTGTAAAATAAAAAGGTTTTACAATATTCATATTATTATGTGATTATTCTACATACCAGGTAAACCCTGGGCGTAACATGTCCAAGAATATGTTCTTGGATCCCGTACTTCTACTATATATGTCAGAGGTGACTGTCGACTATACGATGGTGAATGTTCCCAACTTAGTAGTAGGCTTGATTTGGAATGTGGTGTGAGTAACAATTGTGACGGTGGTTGCGGTATGATACCGGGTTTATTTGGATCTCTTTTATCAACTAGATCTGGTACATCAAAACTGACTCGTCGTTTTAACCTCGCTGCATCGTCATGAGCTGTTATGGAAAAAAAGATAATATTAATCTGTTTTTTGAGCATCACACGCACACTTACGTTCAACAGTCAATTCAGCTGAACAATTGGTAGAGCCAGCTCGATTTTCGGCAATAATTGTGATACTTCCAGCATCGTCTTGAGTACAATCATTTATCACTAGTGTCACTTTACCATTTGTTTGTAATTGAGCCTGATATTTGTATTTATCACGTTCAACATCCAGTGGTAGACCATCTTTCAACCTATATATGAAAAAATTTGGAATAGTAGACAAATTAACCTAAAAAGACTTACCATCGAATGGTCGGCGACGGTTCGCCATTAACAAAACAGTCAAATTTTGCTCTTTGTCCTTCAATTACTGTACAATTACGTAATTTTCTTGTAAATGATGGTGCGATATCATTGATTCCTTTTTTAGACTCATCAGCAGTTCTGTGCAACAAATAATATCATTTAGCTAATATATATTGACGACAAGCTACATACGTTTTATCTTGTTTTCTTGTTGATTCGATCAGATGAAGATTGGCTGAGCATGATTTTTCACCAACAGTGTTTTCTGCTTTACATAGGTATTCTCCTTCTTCATTTTCCGTAACATTCAAAACGGCTAATACATAGACTTCCTTTTCTTGTATAAGTTTATATTTATCATTCGCCTATACAACGAAAATACAACAAAAGACAAGTTGAACATATTTGCATAACAAAGATTAGCAGTCTCACCGTTATTTTCTTGCAATTGCAGTACCAAGTTACTTTCGGAACTGGTTGTCCACTAATAACAGCTCGAAAATGTGCATTTTGACCATCATGAACAAATACATCAGAAATTGGTTCCAAAATTCTATAAGAGCAAAGTAAATCAAATCTTTTTTCAATAGTATAATAATTTTTCATACTTTGGAGGCATATCGTCGGTGCTCATTTTTCGTACATCTTTCTCATGAAGCTTGATGTTAACTGTCGCGGATGTTGATACTTCACCATATGGATTACGCAAACGTAATTTATAAATTCCACCATCTTCCGAATACACTTCTTTCATCGTTAATTTGGCTACGTTATTTTTCAAATCAATTGATGTGAAAATATTTTGTTTTAACTGTATGCCATCCAAATACCAAGATGCTTCGACATCATCACCTGTGGATGCGTATAATTAATGACGTGTAAAAGTATTATTAAAAGATTACACTTACCTTCAAATTCACATTCAAGACTAAATGAGCCACCTTCAGGAACTGTAAGATCCTGTAATGGACGTATAATATGAGGCTTCTTCTTCTCAGCATCTGCAAGATCTATAAATAGAAAAGAATATTGATCTATTTTTTGACAAAAAATTTGTCTTTTAATTACCTTCAACTGATACTTGACAACTACTCTCTTTATCGTCATTATCAATTTTTATAGTATATAATCCTTCATCCTCAATTGTGGTTGGCCCTCGAATTGATAATGTATAACGTAATCCTTCTGATTTTGCTTGCACTCGAGGATCATCCGATTTTAACGGTATTCCATCTTTAAACCATGTTACTTTGACGTTCGGTTTTGATAGCTGACAAGTCAAAGACAACGGTTCTGCATTATACAATATCCGTGTTTTTGGTAACATTTTTGTGAAAAGTATTGGCAATGCTAAACGTTCGGCATAAAATAAATAAATTTAAAATTTCGTCTACATTAACACTTACGTTCAACAAGAAGGCTTCCATCGGTATGTTCATCATCGACCATACATCTGTAGTTTCCAGCATCTTCCATCTGTACATTATGAATGATTAATGTTAAAAGATCATTTTTCACAGAATATACAAGACGGTCACTTGGTGTCAGACGAACACCATCTTTGTACCATTTAACATTTGAACTCAATTTTGATATACGACATTGAAATCTGATCGTATCCTAGAAGAACAATAAAAGAAGTTTAACATTGATTAATCACATTACTTTTTCAATTTAATACTTCTTCAGTGGCTTGTATATTTTTCAATTGTTCCAGAAATGTAGTTGTCAATCTTTTTACAGTTAGATGACACGATGTTTTAATATGTTCACATCTCATTTCGTATAATCCTTGATCATCTGGCTCACAATCATCAATTAATAATTCATATCGATTATCTAATTGTCTTGAGCGTATACGCGAATGAGACGTTGTAAACAAACGTTGCTCATTATGATACCCTATAGCAAATATGAGAATTATATAATATTGAGTCAAAAACACAGACATTCTTGAATTCTTACATGCAACATCCATATCAGACTTTGATAGTTCACAAAAAAACGTCAAACTTTCATTCTCGGTAACCGTACAATCTTCTAATGGTGTAACAAGTTCAACCGATTTATCTAAAATAGAAAATTAAAATTTAATAGATGTCATATTTTTTCTATCATGTCTACACCTACCGATAATGCTTAATTTTGCTTCTGTCACTGCATCTTGCACGCTACATTTATACCATCCTTTATCGAGTTGTTTCAGTTTTGAGACACGTAAATAATGACGATTTTCAACTGTTTCAATATCATATTTATTCGATTGTGTTAAACGTTTATCACCATGATTCCATTGAACACGACATGGTTTAGATGTTTCACAAACAAATTCTACCTGTTCATCTTCATTTTTCACTTCTTCTTGTAATGGTAAAGTAAATGTGACAGGAATTGCTAAAGTCAAAAAAATGGTTGTGAAATAATCGAGTTATCATCTGAAAATCGTCTAGTACCTTTCACAGTTAACGTAGCACTTGTTACTACTCCATCTGCAATACATTTATATTCACCAGCGTCATTCCATTGTGCATTACGAACTGTTAACGAATGTTTTGCGCCGTTTTGCTTAATTTCAAAATGATCGTCTAAATTTAATAAACATTAGATCCCAAATCTTTTAGTTCAGATAGTTAAAATGAGATAGATATACATGAATAAAACCTACAATTTTCTATTAATTGACCATCTAAAAACCATTTGACAGGTATATTGGCTTTGTTCAATTCGCATGAAAACTCAGCAGTTTCATTTTCAGAAACGCGCGCATTTGTGAGTCCTTTGATAAATTCCGTTGGTATACCTACAACGGTAATATAAGAAAAATGTGAGTTAGATTTTTTAAAATTTACATTTCAGTTTTGATAAAACACGCTGATGAAATTGGCTATAACAAGCGATATATTTACAATTTGACTTAATAGTTACGAGCAATTATATTTTGTACAGTATATTGATAGATAAAGACTTACGTTTGACTTCTAACGTTGCAGTTGATTCCAGTTCATCGTCAACTTTCACTGTTACTTTTCCATTATCATTTAATATTGCTTGTTTTATTTTTAAAATATATTTTTTTCCATCTGGTGATATCGGAATATCTATACGTCCGTTGGTATTCTCACTTGTTACTAATTGATCATTGATGAACCATTCGATTTTTGTTGGTATTTTATTTAGTTCACATTCAAATTGACATGGTTGATCTTGTTTGACGGTACGATTACGTAAATCTTGTACAAATTGTAATTTAGTTACTTTTAAATTAGCTGTACAACTTGTACGCGCTTCAACAGCATCATACATATATTTTCCTTGATCACTTTCATCAGATGAAAATATAATTAATTTTGATTCATGTTCACTGTCGTCGTAAGTGATTTTAATACGATTATCAGGTACAATGACTTGATCATTATGTAACCAATGTGATTCATCTGATGGTTTCTTATTCATTTTAACTGTAAACACGAGTTTTTCATTGGGTGTATAGTTTAGATCATCTAGTTCTTTAATAAACACCAACGGTTCTTTTTGTACATATACACGGCATTGTGAACGAACACTATCACAGACACATTCCAGTAAACAATTATCATCGTCTTCCACTGTTACTTTAGCTATTTTTAATGAATGACCATATTTGTCATCCAGTCGACGAAAACGTCCAGTCATGGATGATAATAATTCACCATTTTTATACCATTGTACTTTTTTATTAGGTCGATATGTTTCAACATCTACCAGTAAATTTGTACCAACTTTTAGCGTTAACTCTGGTGGTAGTTCACGTGAGAATACCGGTTCTTCTTGTACACTTAACTGACATGATGTCTCAACATCGTCATTATAATGTGCTGAATATTTCCCACTATGATCTAATTCAGCTGATTCAATTTCAAGAGAATGATTCTGACCATCCATTTGAATACGATAAATAATGTTGTCAGATTTAATGGTCACACCGTCGCGTTTCCAAGTGATAGGCGTATCAGGTATCGATAATTTGCAATCGAGTTTTACTTTTGATTTGACACGTACAATTGTATCCGCCAATGTTTGAGTAAAGCGTACTCGTGAGGTTATCTAGTTAGAAGAACGAATTATAACATAGAGTTTTTAAAAGATATTCTACATACGTACCACACCGACAAATGCATAACCTTTCAAATTATCTGCAGTAACACTGTATTCTGCTTCATCATCAACTGATACTTTTCTAATTTTCATCTGTAGTATTTTTTCTTCATTGACAATTTCTATTTTTTCATTTGATACTAATTCGTTGCCATCTTTGAACCATTTTATCGATGATGGTTGTCGATTCAGTTCGCACTCAAGAACAATATCGGTATCTTCATTAACTTTTTGATCTTCTAATTTTCTGACAAATATCAATGGTTCTTCAAACTCTAAATCCTGTTTTTGTCTCTCATATGGATCGTGAACCAATACTTCTGTTTGATATTCGTATAATGGTTTATTATTCTTGCCTAGTACAACACATTTATAGATTCCTGCATGATCAAAGTCGACTTTTGGCACAGTAAATGTAACACGATAATGTTTGTCATCAATTTGTTTTGCTATTGTGTTGAGAGGGCGATTATCTTTTGTCCATTCAATTGGACATGGACGATTCGTAACGATTGATAAATTTAACTCATCATTTTGATCTAAATCGAGTAGTTTTGGAGGAGATTCTAAAACTTTTAATTTATCATCATCACTCGTTTTTTCGGTTAATGTCAAATCACGCTTGTCATCTTTTGTTTTTACAGTATAAGGACCAAAATCATCTTTTTCGACTGATTTGATTGTTAATGTACGTTTGGTATCCTCACTTGTTAGAGTATAACGGTTTGCCGTTGATTTTATAGGTGTTTCAGAGGAAGCAATTTTTATCCCATCGTGAAACCATGTAACATGACCTTGTGGAACATTGAGTGTACACGATATCGTTATCGATGAACCAATTGTACTACTCACATCTTCATCACATTGTACAATCAAAATTTTTTGTTCAGTTAACTTCACATTAAGCGATTCACTGATTGGTTCTATTTCAAAACGATATATTCCCTCGTCATCGGGTGTTGATGAACGAATCGTTAATGTATATGTGATACCATTATTATCTGGATTCTTTTCCTGTTTAAATGTAAAACGAGCGTCTTTTCTCAACGATAGATCTTTACCATTTTTGAGCCATTTTGGTTTTTTACTCGGTTCACGATTTAATGTGACGGATAAAGTGAACTCGTTACCAACTAATGGTAGTTCTGGTGTAACTTGAAGTGGAATGAGAACACTAATAGGAATTTCTTGGACTTTGAGACGAGCGGATTGTGTTAAACCATCATCAAGCTTTACGGTGTAGGTGTCGGCATCTTTGAGATCAACTGATGGAATAGTCATAGTAAATGAACAGTCAACTTGTTCAAATTTATATTTATCACTATTGGCAGTTGGTAGTGCACGATTTGCTAAAATTCACGAAGAAAATAGTTCATAAAACGAGTAGGAGTTAATTAAAAGATTTAATTAACTAATTAGTTAAAAGTTAATTTCTTACCTTTTAACCACTGAGGCAATTTAGGTGGCACTCTGTTTAATGTGAATGTTGCTGTCACCATATCACCTTCGTATGCGGGCTCTTTATCAAATTTCAGTGGTTGAATAAATCGGATTGGATCCGGTGTTAATCGCAATGTATAGGACGTATCAACGTCATCGGCATTCACTGTATATTTCCCTTTGTCTGTAGGTTTTGTTTTTGGTAAGTAAATTTTAAATGTAAAATTATCATCGTCTAGTTTAGTTTCTACATCATTCGGTAATTTCTTTCCATCTTTATAGACTTCGATTCGTTTTGGTTTTTTCGAAAACTGGCAACTTAGTTCAACATCTTCACCTTCTAACGGCTTGTCTTTATTCGATGTAAGGGGTTTTAATATTTGAAGTGGTTTCTCTTTTACTTTTAATTCAGCTGACACTTTTTCATTTTCATTTGCCGGTAATCGACATTCGATACGACCAGCATCCTCCGGACGAATATTTTTAATAACTAAAATAGATTTGGGACCATCAGATTTCAAGGTAAAGCGTGCATCACCATCAACATCGGTCGGAATTAGTTGACCATTCAAATACCACAGCAGTGGTTGAGTAGTAGGTTTATTGAGTTGAACGGTACACGTAACATTTTCATCTTCTTTTGGTAATTTTGGATTAATTTCCATTTCCCCAACAAATTTCAATGGCAATTCTTTAACATTCAACTGATAATCTGCCGTAACACCGTCAACTTCAAGTGTGTAGGTTTGTGAATCGTCTAGTTTCAACTGTTTGATCTTCAACGTTAATTTTTTCTCATTTTCACGTGGCTCAAAACGTCTATCGCTATCAATTGATTCTTGAGCTTTTAACCAGCGTATTGTTTTTGGTGGTAATGAGACATCGCATACAAGAGTCACCGTACCATTTTCAATAGCGTCACCCTCAAGTGTTATGGGACCAAGTTTTTGTGGAACAATTACATCGATTTTATCTTCAAGGTCATTATCGAGCAAGATGCGGTACTGTCCTAAATCGTCCGCTTCAATTTTTGATAAAAGCAATTCGTGAACGGTTGAATTTTCTGTACTTTTCGGAACAGCTCGACGAGATGTTACCTATTGGAAAATAAAAGATAAAGTTTGACTCTAATAATAGTTCCTGACAAAATTTTACAGAGAGAGAAAAGTTACCTTTCTGGCTCCTTTATACCATTCAACTAGTTTAACCGGCTTGGATGTTCTACAACGTAACACAATACTTTCTCCAAGATTCGTCGGCCCATTACTGACTATATTTTCATCCCACGGTTCATTTCTATCTTTTTCTAATAAAATATGAAGAGGTATACTAATTTCACTTTTTGTATCCAATTTTTTAGTTTTCAGTGGTTTAATCTCTACTTGTACCGAGCATTGTTTTCCATTTGGTAATCTCAATGTGTATTTTCCATCATCTTCATTCATTTTAACATTATCGATATCTAATGTCAAATTATTACCATTAGCATTTGTTTTAACACGATCGGATGTCAATGGTTTACCATTTCTTAACCAGACAATAGCTTCGGGTGTTTTAGCGGTCAATTCTTCTACTGGACAATTTAAAGTACATTCCAAATGAAGAGGTTCATTATCATTCAGGGAAATTATGCCTTTTAACGGAATTGTAAAATCATAATCTTGAGTTTCTTGAGGTTTCACATCTTCTTTGGTTTGCTCTTCTTCTAATGAGGGTTCCTCAACCTCAGGTTCACTTGTTACAGGTTCCACTTCTTTGACAGGTGTAGGTTCTTCAATTTTACTTTCAGGTTTCTGTTCCTCCTCTTGTTTTGGATGAACTTGTAATGTTAACGAGCTTTTCAAATTCGGCGTGACTGGTACTTCATATAATCCACTATCATTGGGTTGTAAATTATCGATTTTAAATTGATACGTTCCATTACCAATGTGTGTTGCTTGAACGCGTGCTGGTATTTTATTTTTTGGTTTCAATACATTTATTCCATCTTTTAATAAGATTATCTCTGATTCTAATGGTTTATTTAATTGAATTTCTAATGTGACAGATTGATTTTCAATCGGTTGCTCATCATCAACAATGTATAAATCTTTTACTACTTTAATTGGTATATTTTTAACAGTGACTTTGCATGATGTTTCAATATTGGCTAATTGAGCTGTATACTTTCCTTTTTCATTTAATTGAATATTTTTAATTGTAAGAAAATGCATCTTACCATCTTGTTCAATTTGAACACGCTCATCAGGTTTTATGGGACGTCCATCTAATTTCCAATTTGCTATTTGTTTAACATCATGTGATACTGAAAATTTTAAAACAAGATCATCTGTTTCATTTATGGTAATATCTTTCAATGGTTCAGCTAATTCCAATGTAACACTTTTTACAGTCAATGATGCTGAACATTTTTTGCTAGGTGTTGTATTATCGATAACACACGTGTACATTCCTTCATCTTTCATATCCGTATTATGAATTGTTAATAAATGATTTCGATCATCATCCGTATCAGTGGTTGCTTCAAAACGGCCCGGTACCATTGTGAGAGGTTTATTCTCTTTTAACCATTTTACACTCATATTAGGTTTGTTTAATTGACATTCAAATGTAACAGTGTCACCTTTGATAGCGTCAATCGGTTCTTAAAATCAAAAATAAATTAAAGTATTACTGTATTATTCTAATCAAAACATAAAATTACTAACCCATTTTTTGAGTAAAATCAACCGGAATTTCTTTAATTTTTAATGTTGCTGTTGTAGCTTTATTATTAGATTTGATTTTACATGTATACACTCCTTGATCTTTCAAATTTGATTCGTCGATTGTAATTGAATGTACTCGCCCTTCTACTTGTATTTTTAATCGTTGATCATCACAAGGTTTTCCATTTTTGCTCCATTCCACAAGAACATTATCTTTATTAGTCTCACAAACAAGTTCAACTGTTTGCATTTCGCTGATATCCTCATTAGGTCTGATGGTTAATTGTTTGGAAAATTCAACACCATCTAATGGTTCAACTGTTACTTGACATGCACTTTTATCATCAGGTGTACGTATTTCATATTGACCCGCATCTTGCATATTTACCTTTTGTACAACTAACGTATGTCGGCGTCCTTTTGATAATATTGTCGTATGTTGATCAGACTTCAATTCTTGACCGTTGAAAAACCATGAGATGGGTGCATGTTCGTTATCAACACGTGCTTCTAAGGTTAAATTTTGATTTTCTTGTAGTGTAAGATCTTTCAATGGTTGTGTAATTTTTGATGGATGAGCTTTAACAATCACTTGACATTTTGATTGTAAATTATTTGGACCAAGAAATTCATAGACACCGGCATCATTTGGAAGTAATGAATCTAATACTACGGTAAATTTGACCCCTTCACACGATAATTTTGTGCGTTTATCTTTTCTCAATACTTGCTGTTCGTCTTTATTATCATAGCGAACAAAACGGCAACCTTGAACGTTTGGATGAGATAATTCAACTAATAACATCAAATTTTCACCTATTTAATAAAAAAATTAATTAATGATAGAGAAATAATAGTTTAAAAACATATACCTTGAGTGATTGTAAGCGTTTCAGGTAATGGTTTGATAATTTTTATTGGTGCCTCAATTACATCCACATCCGTACTGGTTTTTTCTTCTGTTTGACGATCTACACACGTGTATCGTCCAGAATCGTTTAGCTCAGCTTGATGAACTAAAACAAAAGGGAACAAAATCCATTTACTTACAGATATCTTACAAAATATTACATACCTTTCAATTTTCTTATTGGACCATTCTCAATAATTTCAAAATGTTCGTTATCGGGCATGATTTTCTCATCATCCAAAAACCAATCAGTCGGTTGACTTTCATCGTTAACTTCACATTCAAGTATAAAATCATTTCCCTCATGTACACTCAATGCTTTTTGTAACGGTCGACGAAATACAGACTTGTTAAATGGTGATGTGATTTCGGGTACTATAGACTCAACTTCGCTCTCGTCTTCCGGATTTTCCTGAATACTTTCTGGTTCAGTAGGGCTTTTCTCTACGACTGGTGAAGGTGATTTGACTTTTTCTGGTTCATGTTCAACAGTTACGTCAGCTGAACATGATTTTTTATCGTCCACTGTTATGGTATACTTGGCAGTGTCATCATCATCACAGTCATTTATCACCAAACCTAAAACATTTTATTAAATAAGAAGAATCAAAATTGTATAAGTTTCTTACCTTGTAATTTTCCATTATTCATTATCTCATACTTGTCTGAGTCCTCAATAGGTTCTCCATTCTTTGTCCACACCACTTTTTGAGGTCTTTTTGTTAATTCGCATTCTAAAACGGTTGTCTTGTTATAATCAGCTATAACTGGTGTTGCTAATGGTTGTACAAAATCGATTCCAACTGGTTCAATTGTACATTGAGAATTTGTTTCATTATTATTTGATTTTATTACACAACGATATAAACCAGAGTCAGCACACACAGGCTGTAATATTCTCAATTTATGAACAGAATTTGTATCATCTATTTGATAATGTTTTTTCTGTTGTGGAGTAAGTTTTGTTAAATCTTGATCATCATGAAACCATACGACTGGTACAGGTTTTGATGTTTCACAAAAAAAATCGATTTGTTTCTCAGTCCCTTCGGTGATAGTCACATTATCTGGTGTTAATGGTTTAGTAAACGTTATTTCTTGTTCAACATATTCTATTTTTGTTTCACCAACTAAATTTTCAATTTTTATGGTATATGTACCGGCGTCCGACTTTTTAGGCTGAGGATATTTCAGAATGAATTCTCTGTTATTTTGTTCTAAAACTGGTCCATCTTTTACATTTGATTTTAATGTTGTTGTTCCTTTTGTCCATACAGCTTTCATCTGATCACGATTGATTTCGCATCTGATAACAAGTGGTTCTGTTGCATCCTCTTTTACATAATATACGGGCTCTAATGGAATAGTGAATTTCAACGGAGCAAGAACAATATCAACTTTAATGGAAGCTAATGGTGTTTTCGTATCATTTTTCCAGTGAAATGTATAATTGCCAGCATCTAATTTACTCGAACAAGATGGTATTTCTAAAGTGAAAATAAATCGACCAGGTTCATCGGATTCTTCTTGATAGATGTAACGACGTGGACCAATTTCCGACGAAGAATCATACGGCGTATCAGTTGTATCTATACCGTCAATAGAAATCGGTTTACCATTGAGGGACCAAGATAATTCATTCAAATCATCAGGTGCATCCACTACTGTAAGTTGAATTTTTAATGGTTCTTCTTCAGTAAGTTTTAATGATTTTGGACCATCGATCACACGCGGAATTTTGGGTTTAGGTTGTTCTGTAAAAAAACGAAAATATTATATTGACGTTAATCCAGTTCTCCACTAACACGTATCTCATACAAGGACCGAATGATTCGATTATGTTCGAAAAAATTAAGTTTTTGGTTGCAAATGTTCACAACTTCCAGGTGTCGTTTTTAGAAGAGTTCTGAAAAGTATGATGTAGTTTCTATGATGTACGAAGAAAAGTTCTACTCTAAGGAATGAAATACAAACTGTTCTTGTTAGTGATATCCTATAAACGCAGGAATTTACTTCGAAATTAAGTCCAGTATCGTGCCACTGCTAAAAACTTTCAAGTCTGTCGATGTCAGATTTAGAAAAAAAAGTGTTCAGATCGAATCACAGGATCTTTGCGCTGAATTAAATTAACTCGTTCTTTGATCTTGAGAAACTCCATCGAACTTCGCTCGAAAAGTGTTTTGGCGTTGTACTTTAGAGTTGTGTTAAAAAACCAAAAAATGATACTTTTCAAATTCTGTTGGCTTTAATAGGCATTAAATAACTGTCTGAGCTGAAATGAGAACTTATCTCTTTTTAAAATAAGAAATTTTTTTTAAACTCTTACCTTTAATAGTAAGTTCCACTGTTCTTTCATCATCATCTGTTCTTGCGCTATAAATACCAGAATCTCCTATGATTGTTGCTTTTAAAGTTAATTGGCGTTGTTGTCCATTGACCGTTATTTTATGTTGTTGATCTTCTTTTATTTCTTTGTCGTTCAGGAACCACTTCACTTTTCCATTTGGTTGATTTATTGTTGTTGTTAGAATTACGTCACTCTTTTCCGGTATGTTGTCTTTATTCGGCGATGAAACATTGATATCTGATGTGAATAAAATAGGTAACGGCTTAACAGTGATGGTTAACGATGAACTTTTTAGACCATCTTTATCTGAAATTGTTGAATCTCTGACCACCGTTTCATATTTTCCTTTATCATCAACCACAGCTTTATCAAATTGGATCCGTACTGTTGTATTATCATCTTCGTATGAGATTTGAACATGTTTATCGGTTGTAGTTGGCACACGTTTACCGTCTTTATTTAATACAACACTTTTTACCGGTTTGTTGTATTTTATAGACATTTCGAATGGATTGGTTTCACCAATTTCATTTGAGTCATTATCGACAAGATGTAATTGTTCAACTATTTTCAATTGCAGTTCTTTGACTTTCAAACGTGTCGTCGTCTCTTTTGTTTTGTCAACAGTTACCTTATATGTTCCTGCGTCATCGAGTTTAACCTGTTGAAAACGTACAGTTATTGATGGACCATCTTTCTCGATAGAGATATGTTCATTATCAACTGGTACTGGTTTGTTATTTTTGAACAGTTCAATTTTGACAGTATCATCCAATGGCCGATTGAGAACACATTGCATCAATAAGTTTTCTTCATTTTCTTCAACTTCATCGGATGGAATACATTTTAATTGCTGTATAAATTCATATGGCGGATATTCAATTTTAACATTGACCTTCTGTTCTAATTCGCCATCGTTGAATCTTATTGTGTACTCGCCTGAATCATCAATTTTTAATTGATCAAGTTTTAAACGATATTTTCCATCGATAGATGGCTCTGGTTGGTCTTCAAGAGGTTCATTATCTTTTAACCAGACACATGGCACATTTGATCGATTAATTTCACAAACCAGTTCAATTTTTTCGTTGACAAGTTGTTTTCCGATAATTTTTAGTGGTTGTACAACTTTCAATGGATGTTGTTTGACTGTCACTTCACAATCCGTTATTACTTGATCATTTATTTTTAAGGCGTATATTCCACTTTCATCCAGTTGAATTTTATCGATTGTTAACTTGAATTGTTGCCCGTCGCTGGATGGAATAGATTTGACACGTTTACTCGTGGGACCATTAGGAATCGGTTCACCATTTCTTAACCAAACAATTGTCGGTTTAGTGTCCACATTTTTTAATATTGTCGTTAGAATCAATGTGTCATTTTCAAAAACGTCTTTTTCTTGCTTTAATGGTTGTATAACTTCAATTGATTTTGGATTAACATTAACATGAACGGATTCGGATTGTAGTTGAAATGGATTTATTTTTATGGCATAATCACCTTGATCAACATTTAATTTGATATTTTTTAATGTTAATACCAACTTTTTATTATCGTTTTGACGTTCAATTTTTAATCGTTTAGATTGCTCTGAAGATAATGGATTGTCATTTAATAAAAAGACAATATCTTTATTGTCCACTATTGGTCTCGATACTTCACATTCAAAGACCAATGTATCATCAACAATCGGTTCATTGTTGGATACAGTTAATTGTTGAATAAATTCGAATGGTTTTAATACAACAACTTGTACGCTGGGTGACGATGTATTATTGTTGACAACAACTGTATAGTTTCCACTATCTTCATCGTACTTTACATTGTCGACATACAACTGCCATTTTTGTCCATCTTGTTTGATTTTGATACGATCATTATCAATTGATACTGGAACATCTTTGTGCTTAAATATGACATTCTTGTACGTTGGCTTGTCCAGTTCACATTCGAGTACCAATGTTTCGTTTTCTTCCAACGGATTCTTTAATGCTCTCAATGGTGTGGTAAATTTCACCTGCTCAGGTTTAACTGCAAGTTTAACCACATCGCTTTTCACTGGTTCACGATCGTCGTCGCCTGTTATCACTAATTGATAATCACCGGACATTACCGGCTGAAGCTCCGATATCCGAAATAATACTTTCGTTCCATCTATAAGTAACTCATTGTTATCCTCCTCGATTGATAACGGTTGACCATTCAGTAATAAACTTAAGCTTTCGCTATCTGAAAGTGGTCGACTAAGCTCACATGTAAACTCAACTGTTTCATTTTCAACCAAATTCGTCTTGTTGGCTTTTAACTGTTTAACAAATTTCAGTGGTTTTATAGACACAGTCACGGATATTTTGTCACTTTCAACATCTTTTACACGAACACTATAAGTACCAGTGTCTTCTTGAGGTTTTGCATTCTTGATAGTTAGTTTCAATTTAGCTTTGTCTTGCGTGATTTGCACATTTTCGTTAGCCTCAATAGGTTCACCATCTTTCAACCACACTATTTCATCATATGGTTTGTTCAGTTCACATTCGAAGATGATGGTTTCTGACGCTTCTAACTGATTTTTATTCACTTTCAGATTTTTAACAAACTTCGGGATGTCTGCATTGACCACGATTGAGACTGGTTCACTCTCTAAATCATCGTTGACAATCACTGTGTAATCGCCAGATTCGTCCAATTTCACATTNAGATTCGTCCAATTTCACATTGTCTAATGTAAAGCGAATTTTCTTGTCTTTAGTATCGTCTTTTATTCGTTGTTCGTCGACTACTTCGCCATTCTTCATTAGTTGAACTTTAGACGGTTTTTGATCTAGCTCGCAATCAAACACTAGCTGTTCTCCTTCAAGTAAACTGGTTTTGTTTGCTTTTAAAGGTTTAATAAACTTGAGCTGCTTTTTGTTGACAGTCACGGGGATTTTGTCACTTTCGACATCTTTTACACGAACACTATAAGTGCCGGTATCTTCTTGAGGTTTTGCATTCTTGATAGTTAGTTTCAATTTAGTTTTATCTTGCGTGATTTGCACATTTTCGTTAGCCTCAATAGGTTCACCATCTTTCAACCACACTATTTCATCATATGGTTTGTTCAGTTCACATTCGAAGATGATGGTTTCTGACGCTTCTAACTGAGTTTTATTCACTTTCAGATTTTTAACAAACTTCGGGATGTCTGCATTGACCACGATTGAGACTGGTTCACTCTCTAAATCATCGTTGACAATCACTGTGTAATCGCCAGATTCGTCCAATTTGAGATTATCTAATGTAAAGCGAATTTTCTTATCTTTAGTATCGTCTTTTATTCGTTGTTCGTCGACTACTTCGCCATTCTTCATTAGTTGAACTTTAGACGGTTTTTGATCTAGCTCACAATCAAACACTAGCTGCTCTCCTTCAAGTAAATTGGTTTTGTTCGCTTTTAAAGGTTGAACAAAGGTCGGTTGAGGACGGAGTTTTTCTTCTTCTTTTGCCTCAACTGGCTGTTGGTCTTGTAACGTGTCATTTGGCTGTTCTTTAATTTCTTCGTCGGACTGTTTTGCAATTTCTGCAGATAATTCATCTGTATTTTCTTGAAGTTCTTGTGATGCGGTTTCGGTTGAGTCTCCCTCTTTTTGTGCTTCAACTTCGAGGTTTAGCTCCTCCATTTGCTCCGGTATTGACTGTTCTTCTGGTTTTTTGGCTATAACGTGGACGAATGGAGTTTCTAAAACAAGATGCGGACTTTTTAATGTGTAAACACCTTCGTTCAAATCTGGTTTAAGATCTTTTATGATTAGCGTGTATGTGGATCCATTTTTCTCAATTCGTTTATTGTCGTCTGGTTTGATCTCTTCGCCATTTTGCAACCAAACAAAATCTTCGTCTTGATCTTGATCGAAGATGCATTCGATCTGCAAAACTTCACCCTCGTTGAAGGTTTCTTTTGGCAAGGATAGAACATCGTAAATAACTGGCTTTGGTAAGACTTTGAGCAACATCAACTTTTCTTTTTTATCAGATTTGTCGAATGAAACAGCGTAGACACCTTCATCACCTGGGATAACTTTTTTGATTGTAATTTCTGTTGATGTCGGTGAGATAGATTGCAGACTAAGTCTAGTACTTGGCTCGATCTTTGTTTCATCTTTAAATAATGTGATCTGAGATGATTTAGGCCGTTCGATAGTCAAGTTAACAGTATCACCCTCTACAACTTCGTGCACAGGTAATTCAGTGTCAGATGGTTTCGACTTGTCTTCATCATCTTGCTTCTCATCCGAAAGAATGATTTCATCTTCAGTTTGTTTTGTTTCCTCCATTGTAATTTCGGATGATAGTTCTTCTATTATTGGTTTCTCGGCAGGGAGAACTTCGATCATGGACAATGGTTTTAACTTACCATTAATTTCGGCAAAATAGCGACCAGCATCATTCATATCAATATCACTTATAACAACATAATTGTCGGTTGTGCCATCCTTTTCGATTGTTATTCGATGATGGTCAGTGGGTAAGAGTTGGTCATCTACACGAACACGGATTTCATTTGATTCCACATTCTTAGTATCAGGTATACGTAAAGTTACAGTATCTCCTTCGGTCACTGTCATCGTGGTTAAAGGTTGAACAGCATCTGAAACTTCTTCGACTATTTGTGTTGGAGTTTCCTGTAATGGTTCAGTTTGCTTTTCCTCAGTTTTCTGTTCAAATACTGGTTGATCCTCTACTTTGGGTTGCTAGGAAAAAAACGTAATAATCTCGCGTTAATGGAATACACACAATTAAAAATTATAAAATAGCATCTTTAGATAACCTTGCTCTCCAATATATGTTTGGATAATCTACTCATTTTAAACAGTAAATGTTCTTTTTATTTAACATGTTTTAGTGTAAAAATCATAAGAGAGCAGTTTGGCTTGGATAAATGCGAAACTAATCACTAATATGCTATACGTTGAACTATAGATCAGTACAATAATACTAAACCTTATAAAGATGTGCAGAACAGAACAGGGCATAGTTAGATCAGCCACAGTTAGTCGCCTCGTACATCTCACAAGATTATTTATACTTCTTTTACAACATAATAAATCATTATGATTTGAAGACAAAATATTTCTGTTTAGCGCTACATATATTTTACAAGCATAACATTAATCCCAACTCAATTTGAACCTAATCATTCTTTAGTAAATTTGTTCAGTATTCTGAAAAAAATCCGATGTATCTGCCTTATCTTATTACAAAAATCACAATTCTGACCACGTTCATACAAGAAATTCGACCAAAAGTCAGCAGTTATAACAAAGCTTTTTTGCTATCAGTCTCCACTACGCGAAGTGTCAATACAGTTCTCAAACCATATTTATACTCCAAACTCACTAGTGCAGGCACATGTAAGATCATACTTTGTCTAACTTCAATTGATGTATGTGGTACAATAATATTTGACGTTATACATACAATGGAGCAAAACTTACCACATCTTCAATTTTTTGCTCTTCTTCCTTTTCCG
This sequence comes from Didymodactylos carnosus, assembly GCA_905250885.1. Classification (NCBI taxonomy): domain Eukaryota; kingdom Metazoa; phylum Rotifera; class Eurotatoria; order Philodinida; family Philodinidae; genus Didymodactylos; species Didymodactylos carnosus. The sequence continues at coordinate 1,821 of CAJNOQ010001554.1, read as the reverse complement.
CTGCTTGTACAATGGGTTCTTCAACTCTTTGAGCTTCTTCAGCAGGTATCTGTGGTTCAATAAATTTCTCCTCTTGTTTGCTGATTTCAACTGATGGCTGTGCTTCAGGCTAAAATTGAAAATCATCGTAAGAAAAATAAATTTGCTATATTTTAGCCGCTTTCTTCTTAAGTTATGCCAGAAAAAAATTAATCTGAAGTACATTTATCAGAAAAATAAAAAAATGAATACCGTATTAGCAAAAGAAAATGAAATACTGCTATGGAATCGACATAGGTTTTAGACACTATATGCTAAGTGTTTGAGACACATATTCCAAGAATTATACGCTTTTTCATAATACCCGCCTACTTTGACTAGAATTAACAAAATTAACTAATTATACATATTTTTCATACTTCATTTTATTCATACGCGGTCAAATTTGCCTAATTTGAGCAACATTCTAGTGACTGCTAGAATTCTGATTCAATTAGTTCAATTTTAGGTCAAAAGTGCTGGACTTCCATACCGAATAGTATTTCTGTATATAGACGTCAAAACTCTTCCATCCAAATTGATGACTTTCCCTACATCTTCAGTTAGTTTTCGAAGCTGTGCCGATTAATTCCTCATAGTTAAAACAACATTTCACACTAATAAATCAACCTTTTAGTCAAAACTAGAGTATAAATTAATTGCCTCTAAAATTCTGAAGAGACATGGGATTTTAACGTCACAGGTCATCATGCCGTCTGGAAGGGTACGAGAGACCCATTTATAGCACAGTTCCAGTTTTCAAATAACAACAAACCACATCAGTTTCCATCTATCCTAGAAACGTCATTCGCGCAAAACAGTCCATACACACCACATGTTTTCCAAATACATTAAAGTACGATACCTGCACTAGAAAAAACCGAACTAAACACAAATTTCCATGACATTCTACAAAAATCTATACAATACTACTCTGCTTTTCGGAGGTGCAGCGCAAAAAACCTCCACCTGATCGTTTCCTACTCGTCCAAACCTTAGACGAGAATAGAAAACTATATATGCAAATACCGCACCAAACACAGAGCGTTGCTTAAAAGCGTAAAGCAAAGAATAAAAGCAAAACACAAAAACTTTCGATCTCCTACTTGTTCAACAGTTTCACTTTTCTTTTCATCCTCCTTATTTTCAGTTGGTGCGGTATCGACCACTTGTTCCGGTTTCTCATCCACCACCTTCTCTTGAACCGGTTTCTCTTCAACCACCTTTTCTTCAACGGGCTTTTGTTCAACAGGCTTTTCTTCAATCACCTTTTCTTCTACTGGCTTTTCATCAACCGGCTTCTGTTCAACCGGCTTTTCTTCAACCAGCTTTTCGACGACTTCAGGTTTCTCTTCAACCACCTTTTCTTCAACAGGCTTCTGTTCAACAGGCTTTTCTTCCACTGGCTTCTGTTCAACCGGCTTTTCTTCAATCACCTTTTCTTCCACTGGCTTTTGTTCAACTGACTTTTCTTCAACAGGCTTTTCTTCAACCACCTTTTCTTCTACTGGCTTTTCTTCAACCACCTTTTCTTTGACAGGCTTTTCTTCAACCACCTTTTCTTCTACTGGCTTTTCTTCGACAGGCTTTTCTTCAACCACCTTTTCTTTGACAGGCTTTTGTTCAACCACCTTTTCTTCAACCCCCTTTTCTTCCACTGGCTTTTCTTCAACTGGCTTCTGTTCAACAGGCTTCTCTTCAATAGGCTTCTCGACGACTTGTTCAGGTTTCTCTTCAACCACCTTTTCTTCCACGGGCTTTTCTTCAATCGGCTTTTGTTCAACAGGCTTCTCGACGACTTGT
>CAJNOQ010001553.1:0-30446 GCA_905250885.1 Didymodactylos carnosus | reverse complement strand
GACTCCTAGCTGATCATGGTCGTGAGCTATTAATTAATTATTATTAATGGCATTTTCATTAATTAACTCATATCTCCGTCAAAAAGGCGCATGGGCCCCAACGAACTTGGGGTTTTTCACTGGTGACTATTCCCTACATGATGAAGTTGGTGGAAATAAAACAATAAATTTATGAGAAAGATATATCGCGCGTTCAATTGTTCTTAATGTGATAATCACATTGCAAATCAAAGGATAGAAGGAAATCTAAGATCATAGCGTAGGAAAAAAAACACTGAGCTTCAATTAAAGGTCACAGTCAAAATTTTGTTGAGCCCCACACTGGTTGCCACACACAGTTAATTGAGTGCTTATGGGGTCAAGCAAAAACCAAAATATTAAGAACAATGCGTGGCTTAACATTATTAGATAGCCATTTAAACGAGTTCTGGTACCGCTCGATCCATAAGGACATGTTTCTCGCAATTCTAACGGATATTCGACAATTTTGTATGTAATTTTTTTATTGCTATTGTGTTTTGTTTTCTTTTTTTTGATTTTCTGGTTTCGTAATGTTCTTTTTCGTTTTTTTTCGATTAAAACATTGAACTATATTTTTTACTCGATCTTTTGCTATTAGGAGAACACCAAATCGATATATGGGGAACACCAGCTATAATGTTACTACGGAGAACACCATAGCTGTATGGGGAACACTAGCTGTAATGTTATCGTAGTATTTATAGCGGTAGTGGGGGAACACCATAACCATATGGGGAACACCAGCTGTACTATCACAAGGTATTTGGGCGAACACATACTAAACGAATATCAAGGTGTAGTGAGGACGATGAACAGGATAAAAAATAGAGAGAGGACTAAGATGATGGTAAATTTTAAAAGTAAGAGAGGTCACTGTTAGAGAAAATTCAAACATTGAGAATAATCATTTTGTTATGAAGATGAATATTGCAGAAGTAGTTTTTTCTGATTTTTGGTTTATAGTTATCAATATTTTCGCATAAAGAGCTACGGTGAGCTATCCACTCTCAAGAAAAACACACTTCAAGTATGCCAAACTTGTATTGGAGCATGGTCAGAACACACTTCGTCCGTGATGAAGTGTGTTCGTTATTATATATTTAAAGTATATTCTTTTTGAGTCGATCTTCTTTACTGCACTTTACCATTTTTAGATTATAAACCGCTAAAACGATGTTTCATGCATGCAACCGTTTTTATTGGTGGAAAAATACACTAACAGGGTTCATTTCTTTTTGTTGATGTTATTGTCAGTTTTTTATAGCTGACTCATCTTTCAGTTTTTGATTTATTTATGAATCAGAAGAAAGAAAGATTTATTGTCTCGAGCGGACTAAATGAAGACAAGAAGCTGATACAAGAACTTGGTGTGATAGCAGCTTTTTACTCCTCTCTTCTTCACAGAGAAGACATTCCACATTTTCCTTGTGCTGCTGTAGTGTGAATAAAATCGGCGTTTCTTGCGTCTATGCTGATTGGTTAATAACCTTTGTGTGATGAGAGTTGTGTAAGAAACAGAGCTAAACAAAGAAAGATAGAAAATTCTCTTCATTTATTGCCTTCTCCAATTGCTGAGTAGACGTCTCTCCGAGCCAGTGTTTTTAATAGGAATTTTAAGCAAAGTGGGTTTCCACAGTTTACCACTGCATTTTCCATGTTTTCCCTGCTAAAAACAAAGTGGAAACCCATTTTGCTCAAGCGAGACCCACTAATCATTAAAAACACTGCTCCGATCGACGGACTTTAGAAGGGAGATTTATTATCCAGTAACCAAACTTAGTTTCAGAAGAGACGAGGCATGGCTGTAAAGCGGGTTAAAATTTCAGAGTAAAGATGAATACTCACTTTTACTCTCAATAATTTGGTCTTTTCAGATAATATTGCCAACAACACATGGCTGCAATGGAATTTGATGAAGTTTATGAAGAGAATCGAGGAGTTCTAGTATGATATGTTTCTTTTTATTTTTCTATAAGTGATCATCTGTATTTACAGCTATTTATTTTCAGAATCCCGGCCGTCTTAAATTACAATCAAATTCAATTGTATTCAAAAATTTACGAACTGGAAAAGTAGAAACGTTGGGTAAAGACGATATTGAGAATGTAAAATGGATGAAACGTTCACGTGGTTATGGTTTAAAATTTACAACAAAAAGTGAAACGGTATTTCGTTACGATGGATTTAAAGATACGGTAATTAATCTGAAATTGAATTAAGTAGACAAAAAAATTGTATTAGATATTACTATTATAGGATTTAGAACGTTTGAAAGAATTTTTAACAACTAATTTTGGTAAAAACATTGAGATGCAAAAATTATCAACAAATGGTTGGAATTGGGGAAAGGGAAATTTTAGCGGTATATTATATATTTTTAACTCTTTAAGATATGTAGGATGAGTTTGTCTGTCTATTGTAGCTGGTAATTTGTCATTCGACGTTGATAATAAAACAGGATTTGAAGTACCATTGAAAAATGTTTCGAATGCAAGCAAAGGAAAAAATGAAGTTACATTACAGTTTCATCAAGCTGATGATGCCAAAGTGTCATTGATGGAAATTCGTTTTTTTATTCCACAATCAGAAACAGAAAATGATTCAGTTGAAGTTAGTAATATCTACGATCATGTTATTTAATAGATAGCTTGACGATAGTAGAAATACAATACTGCAATAATGAGGCGTTTATTGTTTGTCCTAAATCTGATCTTAAAAAGCTATTTTGTAATATTTTACAGTGTGTTTGTCTGATACAAATGACGAGCAATTGTAAAGATAAGCCTTCAGTTGGGACTAGTTACTTATACAAATGTTTTTCAGGAATTTCATCAAAATGTCATGAAAGGCGCTGCAGTTATTACGGCGAAAGGCGATGCAATATGCAGTTTGTCAAATATCAATTGTCTTGTGCCACGGTAGGATAAAAAAGAATAACTTCACCACTTTATATTTTAAAACGAATATATTTTCTTTTAGCGGTCGGCATGAATTACGTTTTTATCCCGGATTTGTTGATTTACGTGGTAAATCGTATGATTATAAAATTCCATACAATCAAATTACACGCGGCTTTTTGCTACCACATAAAGATAATCGACAGATGTTTTTTGTTGTGCGTATACATTTTAAAGTTATAAATCTTGTATTTAATATTTTATTCCTTTTAGCTAAGTCTTGATCCTCCTGTAAAACACGGGCAAACTCGTTATCAATATGTTATATTCGCGTTTTATAAAGAAGAAGAAACAACCGTTGAATTATCTTTAACACCGTAAGATTAAATTTTTAAAATAAAAATAGTATTTTAAAATAGCTATTATTTGTTTAGTGAAGTAATTCAAGAAAAATATGGTAATAATCTTCAAAAAAAAATGTCAGGATCATATCATGATATTGTATCAAGGTTATTTCGAGCTATTACCGAACAGCGCATTACTGTTCCAGGTTCCTTTAGCAGGTAATCAAAAGTTTGAGAAACCAGTTAACATGTTTGTAACCGTTCTATAATTTTTGTTTTAGTAAAAATGGTGCTAAATGTGTCAGTTGTGCGTATAAAGCATCAGCTGGTCTACTTTATCCACTAGAACGTGGATTTATTTATATTCATAAACCACCATTGTATATGCATCATGATGATATAGCATCCGTTAGTTTTAATCGATCAAATGCTGTTACTGGACGAACATTCGATTTTGAAATTACTATGAATAATAGTGGAATATCCCATGTATTTAGCAATATTGAGAAGTAAAGTTTAGAAAATATATCTACAAGAGAAATATTAAAAAACATTTTCTTTTTCTTCTACTTTTAGAGAAGAATATAAACATATGTCAGATTTTCTTGTTTCAAAAGATTTGAAAATACACAGTGCTGGGAAAGATTGGGTACGTATGTTAGCTTAAAAATACTTCCATTTTAAAATTATTTTTCTTCTATTCAGGATAAAAAGGGAGGTTTTGGTGTTGATAAAGTTAAAGATCATGATGCATATTTAAATTATGTAAGTTTTATGACTATTATAATTTTATACGGTTTTATTTTCCTAAATTATGCTTTTTAGGTCAAAAGTGAAGGACAAGAACGAGAAGATGACGACGATGAAAGTGATGATGATGAAGAAGAAGAAGATGAGGTGAGAAAGAAGAAAAAAAAATATTCTGATGGTACTAAAGTTTCGACTTTCAAATAATTAAAGAAATTTTTCATATTTAGGATTTTAATGCAGCAAGCGGTGGTGATGATGATGATGATTTAGAGTAAGTAAATGAATTTTTTCTATAGAAGCTCGATGCATTAGTTATGTGCTTCTTCAAAACAAGTTGAACATGTTCTACTATACTGTTGCACTGAAAAACAAAGTTAAATCTATTTGAATAATAAACAAAAGAGACTTCTAGAAGACAATCTTAACGATATTTTCTTTTTAATTAAATATGTTTCATAAGACAAATAGAATTTTAAAATACTTTCTATTATTTCTCCTTTAGATATGATTCAAATGCGTCAATAAAAAGTTCGGACGAGGAGGATCCTGACAGTAGTAAAAAAGGTGATGAAAATGGGAAAAAATCGTCTGACACAACAGTGAAAAAGAAGAAGTCATCACCAGTTGCCACATCAAAAGATGTAGGGAAAAAAAGAGTAAACGATAAACCATCAACATCGTCAGCAGTACCGGAAAAGAAGAAGAAAAAAGAGAAATCGAAAGAATGTAAGATTGTTTTGTACTTTATATTGAGTAGTGAGAGGAAAATAACCCCTTTCTTTACACTTAAATCCTTATACAAGAATGTTTTAATCTACTTTGTACTCTTACTAATTTGTACTGGGTGCAGGAAAGTCATTAAAAGTGTCTCTTGTTACAATATGAGGATATCAGTTAATGTAGAAAAACACGATATTTTCTAACCCTTACAAAGAAATATGAGGAATATATTATATTAATCGGATGTTTTTTCTCTTTATTTTATAGGATGAAATATAGAAAGAAATCTGGAACTTTATTTTTTGCGCACTGTTCTTGTTATTTTTGTATGTAAAAATTGTATGTTGTGGTTTTTTTTTGTACATGCTAGTCTCATGAAAAATAAACTTAATAAAAAAGAAAAATTTTAAGGGTTCTGTATAACACATGTGATGTACTTATTTGCATTACTTTAAATGGAATGCATCTATTAGACTAGATAGATTTCAGTTTCCCGTTGCAATATTTCAAGTAAAAAATGTATTAAGCATTCGTTCAAATCTATTAATTTAAATAGCACAGTGAAATAGAAGAGATAGTTCAAAGATTACAAATATAATCGATATTTAAATGATTTATTAAAATTGTGCACAGTACATGAATATTTTTATTTACATTTCTGAGAAAACAATCTTCTACAATTAATAACTAATAAGGGTTCAGTCTCGATTCGTCGACAAATTAAAGCCAATTAAGAGATTTTACTGTTTCGTCGACACTTTAAAATTCCTATTTGGTTGAGAAAATTTTATTCCTATTTTGTCGACAATTTTTTTATCCTAAAACGTCGACCAAAGCTGGCAGTGTATAAAAGTAATTCTCTAAACGTCGACACAATTTTCTTCTAGTAGAATTTATAAACTGAACAGTACACTGAGTGACTTGGCCATATGGGCTATAATAACTATAGTGAATCTTCTTCGACTTTGCATATCATCGACTATAAAGTACTGAAACGAGTTAAAATTAATACGTAATATAATAAAATGTACTCAGTTATCGAAACACAGAAAGGAAAACCCTGTTTACTATTTAATGGCTATCGGTATTTGAACGATAGAATCCGTAATCATAATGTCTATTGGCGTTGTGAGAATGTGATCCAATTGCTATGGTCGTGCTACACAAGAAGACAATGTTGCTCCAATTCTTACAGTACCACACAATCCCGAACCAGATGAAAAATGTAATGCCTGTAAAGAATTTCGTACAAAACTAAAACGTCGAATACGCTACGAACCATTGTCTGTAAGGATGGTATTTGGTAAAAAACATAGAAAAATACCAATAACAGATGAACCAACAATAACTCTGTAAAGTTTTCTGTGAACTATGCTACTATTTTTCTACTCATGTGTATGCATAAGGTTAATTACATAAGAAAAAGTGTTGCCAATTAAGAAATTGTAGGTAGCGTTTGATTCAGATGTGTCGGCTTTTCAGGCTTTTCAAAAATAAACTGTCGACAAATCGGGATTAAAAAGTGTGTCGATCGTTTCGTAAAAAAACAGTATCGACAGTTAAAGACAATTAAGGGCCTGTCGACGAATCGGGAATACACCACTAATAAGTGATAGGAAGTTCTATATTAATTTTTGTTTTTGATATAGCATTGCAATGGAACATCATAGGGAGTTGATCCTTTTTTTTGTTAGGAAAGAGCAATGTGTCTAGTACAAAAATATATAAAAATCTTATAAGAACTATAAGGGAGAATTGGAGCAACATTGTCTTCTTGTGTAGCACGACCATAGCAATTGGATCACATTCTCACAACGCCAATAGACATTATGATTACGGATTCTCTATTCCAAATAATATCTTTTTGTAGAAGACTGAATAAACTTTCTTTTTTATGCAAAATATACACCTTCTGACTACTCTCTCGAAGTAAAATTTATTTCTTCGACTCTGATCGTCAGTAATGAAAAATCGACGGTGCCATTGGAATATTCAGAAAAGCGTTCGTTCATTCCAACCATTATAAACATTTGCTTTTGTGTAGTAACAGTACTTTATCCTTACATTATAAAAAGATTGGAACACAATTTTCTGGTGTCTTTAGTTCTAACATTTTTATAGTTGTTGAGAAACATGTTTATATATTTTTGTACTGGACACTTTGCTCTTTCTAACAAAACAATAAAAGATTAACTCTCTACGATGTCCCATTGCAGTGCTATATCAAAAATAAAATTAATCTAGTACTTCTACATCATCCGTTACATTCGCAACAAAATCCAAATGAAAGAAAGTCATCTATTGAGATATGACTAATACATCTAACCGTCTGAACACCAGCTATACTGAATAGAAACATGAACATCATCTGGTAGAATAGGAGAAACGACATAAACAACGGTATTCACAAATTGCTAACATAACTCCATATTTGTTCTTGTTTTTGATTACTGAATATTTTTATAGAAAAAACGCCTTGGCAGCTCTTATCTAATTATCTCATTAAGTAGTTTTACAGTATATGACGGAGATACGCGAGAGATAGCCTCGTTAAGGCGGATCGAAATGCGATGTGTTCCAGAAAATTTTTGACGAAACGAGACGGAACGAAGTTCTTACGAGGAAGAACGTCGAAAACCCTCGTCCCACACAATCTCCGGTATGTGACAATTTTTTAACGTATTATCTGAATTTCTTCATCTTTGAATTTGTGTAAACAACAGTTTACTTAAAAAGCCGTCGTGTGAAATGACTAAAATTTTTCTGCTCTTGCATTTATTCTTTAGAATTCTCTACTTGCTTTTATCGTTGCCTTTGATTTCACACCATCGCCGCATTTGAGGTACCAATCGATGGTTTCTTTAATTTAGTTTTAATTATAGAAAGTTTTTTACAAATTTATCAACAATATGATCTGCACGAAAACTTCTTGAAAGTGAACTTCGTATTGTATTTACCGTTGTAACCTAGATTTGACGAATAATTTTCTAGCGTCTTTATGTTTTAGAATTTTAGATAAAATCAGTAAGGCATAATATGGACTGTACTTGCAGACTGTGTGTGTTTTTCAAACATCTCTTACAAAATAAAAGTAACGATTTCTACGTTTTTTCATTCCAGAACAGCAACTGAATTTCATAGGTCTGATTTTTCTTTTGTAGGACTCTTGCCTAAAACTAGAGCGTTTTCGAGTATGCGTGATTGTACTCTTAATATGATTCCATTACCAAGCCTCTATGTGTTCGCATCTCGCATTTAGAAAATACACATAACACAAAGTAGTGTCAGATAAAAGATCCTCTCTAATGGGTGGTCTTGATTAAAATGTCGGTCTTTTAAAGACTTTTTTCTTAAATTAAGCTTGATGAAAAAATTTCGTTTTGATGCCCAAAGTAGAGAATTTTGTCTAGATTTCATTCATATCCTGTTTCAAAATTACGCATCCATTGTTCTTTTGTGATAGTTAAAATACTGGAAGCTCCGAAAATCTCAAGTGTGCACCCCTTCATTGAAAAAGAAACGCGTTTTATTTTAAGTGCCACTAAAAACCTTTTGTATACGCTATTCAAACACAGTATGAAAAACTATAATAAATGCTTAATTTTTTAGACACGAAATTAAATATTTTGAGAAACGTTTAGGACCGTAAAAATGGGTTACAATAATTACCTCATTATTTGTGTTTATGCGCTCTTTCATAACTAAAACTAAGTTTTGGAACTGGACTTGACTGGACAAAAACTAATTTTCAAAAGTTTCTTGTTATGCACTTGAGCAACTAAGCTTTTTTGTGGATTCCAGTATTTTTACTGTCACAAAAGAACGATGCATACGTAATTTTAAAACAGGATATGAATGAAATCTAGACAAAATTCTGGAGTCTTCCAACTGAGACCGCTTTTTATCAAAAAAGTGGTCTAAATTAGAAAGTCTTTACTAACATCAACAAAGATCAGAGGGCGGCAAGTCAAGTGAGAGTGAGGGCGAAAAATAGTGGTCTCAGTTAAGAAGTAGTCAAAATTCTCTATCTTTTGGCATTAAAGCAAAATTTTTTCATCAAGAAAAAAAGTCTTTGAAAAACCGGCAGTTTAATTTGGATCATCCGTTACTGCTTTAGTCAGTGCTATTTGTCTACATAAGATAAAGCATCTTAACACAAATAGATTCATAGCGCTCGGATGTTTGTCTTGACAAATGCGCGATTACTGCAAAGGACTGATAATTTTTCATTTTTTTCCAAAACCATTCTGTTCTCTAGGATCAGACTGTAAACCTGGTGGTGATGGAGATCTGTCCAAGTGAAGATAAGGCCAACCGTACACGTTATATCTCGTTGGTATAATGCTGGATCTTGATGGATGGTGTCCGACTATCATCATTATGGGTTGACGAGGAAAAAGATTCGGCAAGCAATGCATTCTACATTCAACATATGTATGAAAATAAATACCTAACTGTGGATCGCAAACGTTAGATACTTCTTCACAATTCAATGTATTTGAGTCGTAGAAGTACATTTTGTTTGCTGATTTACATTCAATTTTTGGTGTTGATGGAGACGGTGAAAAACAGTGAGAGGTAGTGTTTGTCACGAAAGTCCCTAAATCTAGATCGACACCGTGTGTTTGCGATACAATTGGTCTATCTGATAGGACGTTAAGGCTCACCGGTTGCAAATTCAAACTCATTATTGGTTGAATATTATCTGATTCAGCTGAAAATATTGTTTGTCCAGCTGACTTAATTTCTAATCTTAATTTAAGATCTTGTAATTTCATACTAGAAGGTATTCGTATTGTGACTGGCATTGTGAATGGTATTTGAGTAAAATGACTTGGATATTCTCGAATAGGATGAGATTCTGGAGAACCTTTTTCATATAATCTGACAGTAACAGTACTAGCTGATTGAAATGTAATTTTCTCTTGTATACGAAAACCACCGGTTATTTGATAGTGATGTTTACTCGGTATTTGTACATAAATTAGGATATGATGTGCCATATCAGTAGCGTAGTGATTGACTGGAACTTTAAAAAAAAGGTATATACAATTATACTTTAATTAAAGGGTCTATAAACAGAACCAACCTAAAACAATAACAACGATGTGTTGGGAACCAATCAGTAATAAGAACATTGGAATAGACTGATCCATAATAATTATTATCAGAGAAATACTAGTGCGTGTCAACAGTACTTGAGTAGAAGCATTCTACTAATCTAATTATATCTCTCGAGGTACACAATAACTGTTCTTTTGAAACGTTCTTTGCTTGAATTTTGATTTAAAATACTGACAAACTTATTTCGTTTACTAATCTTGTTTTCTAAAAACAGTCATTTCAATTTTTGAACTCTGTCCACGATAACAAATGATATGAAACATACAATCCTATTTTAGAGATAACCATCCTATAACTTTTTCTCTAATGAGTTAAAACTTTTCTGAATTATAGAATTGCAAATTTTAGATCACAAACATGTTGACTGATTATAAAAACTTAATCTCAATAACTAAAAGTATCACGCCGAAATGACAACATGAAATTGATGGACTACTTTTCATCCTCGATACCTAATTATCATCGATCGATACCTTTTTATGCTCGATCAATCTAAAAAGTAATAACTGGAGATATGTTACTTTAAAATTTACCTGGATATATAAATTAAATCAGCTCATTTTACCGCAAAATGCGGAAACAACCAGTTGAATGCTAGCATTTTTCTTTGTACGCCCAACACAACTGACTTATCTCGATTAATCGATTATTATTATATTTGTACAGATTTTTCTGCTGTATAAGTACAGGAAAAAAAGAGATGATATATGACAGAGATAAAGAAAACAATAGAAAAGTGAATTAATAGAAAAGAATGTGGATGAAGCAGAGACATAAACATAACATAACAGAAAACATAAACCAAAATAGAAATGAGAGAGCAATGAACACAAAAAACATACATCGCATAAAAAATTCCAAATATTATTTTCTTATCATTCGTTTTTTGTTTATCTGACATAATTAATATCATCAATTTGTTTTAGACAAAAGTCATAGAAAAGAAGAAACAAATATTTTTTATTCATCTTTAACAACTGGAATTGTGACTGCCACAGGTAATGGTAATACTTTTGGATCAAAATCAGCGAAATAGGGATGTTGTAATGCTTGTTTGGCTGATACACGTCGAACAGGATCATAAACTAACATTTTCTAAAACAACAGTTAAAAAAGATCTTCATCGGCTGTGTTCATAGTGTGAACTCTCCCAGAAGCATACCAATAAAAGGTCCAATGCATCATCATCCATACGATCTCTTAATAATGTTACTAATTCATTATTTTTCCATCTTGGAAATGTACTTTTAAATTCTGGTAAACTAACAACGCCTGGCCATACCTCATCTGATGGTGTACCTAATGTCCTAAAACAGCAAATAATCAATGTTGTACGCTTTTGTTATGTGAAAAATTCGAAAATCTTAACTGTCAATCAAGTTTGCCTTCACTATAGTTCTCTCACTGACATTAAAACGGGAATGAACTCCTAAGAAAAGAGTTTTGCTCTTTCACAGTTAAGGAAAACAAAAGTGGTGTACCTGAATATCCGAAACAATTGATCGATTTCAGAATCGCCATGAAATAATGGACGTTTAGTATACATTTCAGCGAAGATGCAACCGATTGACCAAACATCAACTAGAAATACAATTCAACACACAAGGAAACTGAATGCTGATTTCATGATCAACGGTAGATGTTATTACCTGGACATGAGTAACGTGCAGCACCTAATAAAACTTCAGGAGCACGATACCATAGTGTGACAACCTAAAAGAATGTACAGTATTTACGTTGTCCAAACTTTCATTGTAACTGATACAAAAATCGGTACCGATTGCGAATTTACTTGTTTGTGCTATGAGTGCATAGCGAAAATTTGTAATATGAAAAACTTTTTGTGTGAAAAGAACGATCCGTTTGTCAGTACGTTGATCGATCAATGCTCGAATTGATGACTCAAATTTTTATTCTAGATAGTAATGACGTATCTCATGTCCTCAAAATCTTAAGAAGTCATTAGTTCACGAAAAAGTTATAGGACTTTTACTAAAACCCTCAAGAAACGACAAAAACGCAGTGTGTGCTGAAAGTGCATTTTGCTATATGCACTGCGCGGTGTTGGAAACACCGTTAATATACTATTTCTTATCTATCTTTATTATGACGTTTATTAAAAACTCGTCTACTCAGCAATGAACTACTGGTAAAATGTATAAGTAAACATCCTAACTGCCGATTTAGAATAACAGTTCGGACAACACTGAATCAGATTTTAAAAGTGTAATCATGTTTCAGCAACACGGTCTAATTATCATCAGTTTCAATGACTGTCAAGAACAAATTATTCTATAGATTTTTGACATAGTCAAAACAAGAACATTGTTCTCTATTAAAACGCTTCAGAAATGACTCCCATATCTCCCGAGCCTTAAAGCTCAGATCCGAACTGCTACTTTCAATTTTAGATCATAATCAATCAGTCGTGAACTACGGATTTTCAGTTTAATGAAAGCATAACTTTTCATTTACTTCATGTGTATAAATTCTTAATGGAACACTAAATGCACGAGCTAATCCAAAATCAGCCAATTTAATGATTCCTTTCCCATCAACTAATAGATTTTGTGGTTTTAAGTCTCGGTGGATAATACGTCGACAATGGCAAAACAACAACGCATCAATTATCTGATGCATATAACTCTAAAAAAAGAAACGAAACAGACTCCTTTGTATACGTTAATTTTCTCATGCTTTTTGTTAGTTACTTTAATCAAATCAGAATCCATTTCTTCAGCACCGAGACAATCCATATACTTTTTCAAATCCATAGCTAAATATTCAAATATTAGATAAAGGCGTGCATCAGTTAATATAACATCACGTAATCTAAATTCAGAAAACAACAATTCGTCAGAAAATTTCCAGGAACTATCATAAGAACTTACTGTACAATATTTTGATGACGTAATTCTTTCAATATTGATATTTCACGAATAGCTGTTGCAGGAACACCATCATCTTCACCTTCCAACCTAATTTTTTTTAATGCATAGATTTGGTTTGTTGGAATATGACGGACTTTATAAACAATACCATACGTTCCTATCGAAGAAGGAAGCTGATCAAATGAGCACAGCTTAGTAGCAAATAATACAGATTTCGAAGTCTTATCACGTGCAAATAATGAAGTACAAATATTTACACTTTTCTCTGTTTTAAATGAGCATTAGCTTCATTTCACAGTTTCCCAGAGTTTAATTTTCACCATATATCTTATAGACTTCTACTAACCTTCTCCAACTTTACTTAATCGCATAAAATCATCAATGTTGAATTGTGGAGGCATAGAGACGTGTATTGTCCCAGACCTTGATCTACAAGGGAACATATAAAGAGATGATTCTAAAAACACTTAGGAAAGATCTCTTAACCAAACACGAATTTGTTACAAGCTAACAAATAAGATAAATGAGTTCTCAGAGTAATCGAAGGTATTAGTCTTTTCAAGCGTCTGAAGTAGCCATGGATAACAGTGTTCTAAGCTCAGAGGAAAGCACTGAAAACAGAAACAACAAGAGAGAAATATAGTAAGTTAGCCATCGGTTCTATGTACAGTGCCCGTCAATCAAACAGACAAAGAGAGACATTATTGTTGCAAGACAGAATGTTTATTTCGAACACCGGTTTTGTATTCTTACAACCCTGCTATTATTTTGTAACGTTATCAAAATAAAACTCAAAACAAAGTATAGAACTAGTCGTGAGAAAACGTACAAGCAAAGAATAGTGCGGGCTTCATATTGTCATACGGACAAGAAGTGTTAACAAAGCGATAAAATGGCTGCGACAGCTTGTTTGAGATTGGTAGATTTTTCCACAGATCTTATTATCTTCTTCACTTAGATCAGAGGTTTTGCAAAATTCTTACAGCAGAGTTCGACAATTAATAACCTTTTCTACAAAACAGCTTGAGTTACGTCCTACTGGCGTCATATAGATGTCGCTCTAGATTAAATCGTATTAAGATAGCCATCTATAAAAGACACTCCTCTTGCTGATCGATTTTGCTGAAGTCGTGTCTCTGCATTCGGTACAGAAAAACAATATAAACGAAAGAGAATCTTGGTCCCGAGACGCTTGTCAGTGTGGAAGTATCTACCAACGTGTGTTTTTTAAAATAATTTGATTCTCGCATTTTGATAGTTTCTTCTCAAAGCATTTTTCAAAGCTCCAAACACATAATGTAAGAAAAGTTAATGAAATAGAGTCTTTTGATAGTCTCAGAAAGAAGACGCATTCGTTTGTCGGCTATCCTCCGAAATCATTTGAAGAAACAGTATATTATGAAATTTTCTGCAGTAAATGCTCGAGAGTTTGTACTCTTTCGCTTTGATAAGATATTTTCAATTAATTATTTTCAAGCAAAGATTAACTCAAATTCTTTAATTGAATTTGAGAATTGAACTTTTGACTTCAAGTCATAAAAGTTTAAGATAGTTTATTCAATATTTTTTCAAGGTCACAACATATAATATCCAACTAAACTTTCAGATCTGTTAAGAAAAAATATAATTAAGAGCAAATGTTATTTTATTGGATCTAGTCGCCACCAAAAAAGATAATAAAAGAAAAAACACCAATCTCAAAAAAACCAGACAAATAAACGAAATACATAGAAATGAAGTCAAAAATATTTTAGCTTGTTTGAGACTGTTCTTGCCTCAGTTCATCTAATTCTTTATTCTGCATTCTGATAACAACAGCTACGGATGTACACGGTAAAATACCTAATTCGGTAATGACAGCACTGATAAATGTCGGTGGTGTCACATCGTAAGTCATGTTTAATACACCAAGATTAGCACTCCGTTGTACTGCTTCACATAACTGAACATGCGGTCTTATCAAATCATTTGGATCACCTCAAAAATACGAAAAATGCTTTATAGACGGACATATGTAAGGAGAATACTAAAAATATTCTTTACCTAATTCATTGTTAACAAAACTATCTGTTTGTACACGCTCACAAAATTTGTATGTTTCACAACACACTAACACGGGAACGTTGTGAGTCTTAGCAATTAATGATATTTGTGCTGTTCCCACTTGACTCATCACATACCCATTTCCCAGAAGGCCATGAGCACCCAATAAAACTTTACTGACCTAAAATAATTTACATCATTCTATCATTGAAACAAAATATCGTTCGCATAACTCACTTCAGATATAACAAACGGGACAGCACTAATTAAAACATATGTACATTTTACATTTAACGATAATAAACGACGTGCTGACTGTAATCCTAGAAAATAAAGTCTAAATTCTTGAATTGTAACTGCTAACAGTATGTAATGAGTCATTATTCATCACTCACCATGTTCTTGTGGTCGAGCATCGACAATAATAACACGAAAATCAATACCCTTATCGACAGCTTCTGCTAATATTCTCATAATTAAAGATGAACTAGTAATAAAAACGATTGTGAAAACACATAGGATCAAACACATATTCTACGTACTATCCAAATATAAGAATAACATCGTTATCGGCGATTTTTGTTATTGCATATGTACGCGCAATGGCTTCAGAAGGTAAATATATTTTTTCACGTACAAAACGACTTATAACATCAGTTAATACTTCTTTTGCATCGTGAGGAGAAATATCTCTGTCTAATTTTGTTATGTTTGCTTTTATGTAACGAATGGCACTACCCATACTAACGGCGTTTGGTCGGCATTTAGTCAAAAAACTAAACAGATATAAGGAAAAATATGAGAATGTAAGAATGTTCAATTAAATCAATTACTTAATACTCGTCTTTAGTTTCGCTTCTAAGTCACGTGGACAAGATTCACCACTTGGTGGCCCGTCATAATCCTCTAACATCTAAAAATAACAGCAAATGCTTCATTCTAATAACAAACATTCAGAAAAAAGTTCAGAATGTTACCTTTTGTAGCGCCACTAAAAATGACACACAACGAAGATTCGAACCAGTTATTTGACCACTGGCATACTGTAAACCCAATTTGATTATTGCAGGATGAATTATTCTTGATTCCCTAAAACAAAACCTTTTTAATGAATTTTTGCTTCAACGTCGCTATTTCTTATACGTACGGTGCTAATGTTAATAAATCAATGTTCTTTGAAAAGATTTTCAAATGTGCAAATAGGGCAACACGTTCTTCTATTTTGGCTAAATTCTTTTGTTGTTGTTGTTGTTGCTGTTGTTGTTGTTGTTGTTGTTGTTGTTGTTGAGTAGGAGTAACGATAGAACCAGTTCGTACAGATCTTGGTCGTTCACTGTATACTGACTCGCCAGCTTCTGATATTGGCCGAGTGTTTGCTGCAAAAAAATCAAGTTCACGTTTTACTCATTTCAAAAGTCAATAAAGTAGTAATTACCTGATAATATTGGCGTTAAATGATTCGTATTTGAAATGGTAGTGCTGGAAGTTGTGTTTTTATGTAATGAATCAGATGATATTTTCCTTCCAGCTGATGGTTGTTGCTCTGGCTTGTTTGGCTGTTTAGACTGTTTGGCAGCTCGTTGTGCGTCCAAGAAATACGTATACGTTACGTTAGAACTGAGCGCTCGATAAAGTTTTACGGTTTGGTTACAAACCCAAGGTATTCTGTCTACTTTGGTGTTTGAACTAGAAAAATCAAACAACTTACTTGTATAGCTCTTCTGTCAGCGCGTAGTTGTGCTTTTGTTGGTTGTGCTGACTGGGCTGCGTTGACATTTGCGAAACGATCAGCTAAACAGAAAAAACACAATGAATGTCGTAAAACAAAACTTGTTCTGCTTTATATATTTTTACAATCTTCAAAAATGCATACTTAATTCTGTGACATCGGAAGAGCCGGTTTCGGATGCCTTTCTTTCTGATTTTACAGTCGTTAACGGTTGTTGTTCCTGATTTGGTTTTGGTTTTGTATTTTGTTTTTTTGAGGGTTTTTGAATGGATGATGATACAGATGACATTGTTTGTTTTAATAATGCTGGTAGTGTATTATCTGGAGAAATTAAATCATGATCACTACTTGTAAATATTGAACTTATCGATAAAAAAGGAAAATATTTGCGCAATAAAAAATTGAGATTTCTATAGAATCTTTCTAAAATAGAGAACAGTTTTTAAACGCTTTTTTAATTACGTTTAACTGAGACTGGTCTAATTTGTAAACATCTCCAATTACATAATATCTAGATATTCAGATATTCAACTGTTTAGATATTCAGATGTTAAGATCTTCAGTTCTTCAGATATCTCGATGTACATATACCTAGATGTTAAGATCTTCAGGTATATTTCTATTTTCTTTTACGATGGCAAATATCACAGAGGAGCTCACTCTACTACTCGCACTATTGATTTAACTTTATATACTGATATGTGATTACACATAGCGTTTTCGAACCTGCCGTATCCACAAATGTCAGTATAATTTATATTAAGCAGAAACTTGACATCTATTCTGTCATTCAGTTGCGTGTTATTTAGTGAAAGAAAAAGTGAGAGTGCTGAAATTTCTGCAACACTCATTCTATACTTCAGTTTCTTCTCCAATCACGCAACGTATAGACTCTACGATAACTCTACGGCATAAGCATAGCCAGGCAAAACAAAGGCAATACATTGCATCAGTCTAGTTTTACGAAATCTGTTGATAACTGTTATGTGACTTATTCAAACTATATAAACATACATTAACAAATGATAAGAACAATAAGGGAAGAGGCTGTTGTATTGTAGCGAATAATAAGCACATTTAATCAACAAGGACAGGTCAATCGACGACAAAACGAACAACAATAAAATATTTCATCACCAATTTGTATTGCATCACATACCAACCTCCTCAGACAAAGTACACAATCTCGTTGAGGTTACTGGTATTTGCAATATCACTGTGAGTCTCATCGAACAATGGATTATAAGTGGAAATAGTTGAGATTTGAGGTAGAGATTCGCTTAATTTGACAGATATTGACGTTACTTCATTCATCATTTCAATCACATTGAATGATGTATCTTCGTTGTTCATTAAATGTGACGGTATTTCTAAAGCTAAATCTCTTGATGACTAAGTGTAAAAGAAAAGGATCGGCTGCTGAAAACTTCATGAAATATTTATTTATTGCTTGTGTACGTTCAATGTTTATCGATTCTTCATTAATTGGTAAGGTAGTAGTGGTACTGATGGCTGTTGTTGTGCTATTTTGGTCGTCGTTGTGAAAGACGGTGTTGTTTTTTTGTTTTGTCGATAGTATGTTGGCATCTGAAGCCGTTTTACTAGCAGACATCTTTCGATGATCGTTTAAAACTGAAACGTTTGACATTATGCATTATAAACATATCGAAGAATATTCCATATATTCATGTCAGTATAACTAGTCTGGTACATATCAGTATTATTCCACTAAAAAAATTTCATCTCTTATTCATCGCGAAACCCACCTTTGTTTCTATTTTTAATTTTTCCTCAAAATTGCATAATTTTACCACTAATTCGTTTGACTACTTTATCATATATCAGCAGCGGAGCAAATTAAACTGTTTTCTTTCTATCTGTTTTCTATTTAAGTAGGAGAAAAATTCAATCACCTATTAAAGTCAAACGAGATGCATATTCAGTACTTAACTAGATTTGTTACAATTATGATAACAAAACCAGCATGAAAAAACCTCGAAAGTATATCGTTTAAATCACCTCATAAAAACTTTACGTTCGAAAAATAATTATTGGCATGTCTGTAGATTCTACAATCCCCAAAACTAAGTTGCTGTATGTCTAGTTCTATGCTCTAAACCGTCCAAAAAGGTTCCAAAACATAAACATATAAAGAACTCCAGAAAAGAAAATGGATTTTGTCTAATTTTCTAAACAACAGCAAAAATTAACGTGTATTTTATTAGAAAAAATCAACAATAGAAAAGTGCTTGCATGTTGTTTAATAAATTCTTGAACACGCCCGATCAGATAACGAAAACAAAATTGAGAAAACTAAGAATGCTAAAGTTTGTAACTATAACAAAAAACAAACAACAACAATGATAATAACAGTAAAAAGAACTTTGCTATTTCTATTAGTAAAAATCTTTTCTAGAATACTGAATCATAGCAGAGAAAAGACTATTTTCGTTTTTTTCTTTCGATCCTCGGATGTTCTCCATAATTTCTGATTACGCTAGAAAATGGTTTATGCCAATTTACAAAAAGAAAGCACATATATTCTCATAGAAAATGTTAGTTCAATTCATTTTTAATTCTTCTTTTTAAACACTAGCTGGGACTGGAGCTTTATCAACAGCCATTTTCTCGTCGACAGTGATAACACCACAGTCAGCAATGATAACGTCAGGTTGTGGACGATCACCGGGACCAGTTTTGCCGTTTTCAATTTTGTGAACAACAGACATGCCTAAATAAACGAAAGAAAAGCGTTTGTTCGCATAAGATAAATTCTTTTCATAGAAAATACAGACCTTCCAAAATTTTTCCAAATACAACATGTTTATTATTAAGCCATTCAGTCTTTACTGTTGTGATGAAAAATTGAGATCCGTTTGTATCTTTACCTGAAAATTGAGAGAAACGAAGAATAACATGGTAAATTGAGTGATCAGCACAGAATTTGAGGACTCACCGGCATTTGCCATCGAAAGCCATCCGGCACCATAGTGTTGGAGTTTAAAGTTTTCATCAGGGAATTTTTCACCATATATACCTGAAAAGAACCAGTTAGAAACAATTGTTACTTTTCATAAAAGAGACAGAAATAAACAGTACATACTTTTTCCACCAGTGCCATCTCCTCGTGTGAAATCACCTCCTAAGAATAAACAAAGAGTATTTATTTCATCATCATATATGTGTCAGAACATATATTTGTATCAAAAGTATCTCATCTCAAAGCACAGACACCATTGATGAGTTTAAAATGACCTTTTCAAAGACTTGGGATTTATAAATCGTTATTTATAAACATCTTAATTTATAAATGGGTTTATAAACGATTTTCTACTGGAAAAATAGTCAGAAAATTTCAATTTAGTGTTTAGAGTTTTAAATGATTTATAAATCACCCATTTATAAACTCATCAGTGATATATACAAACAATAGAAAGATAATTTTTACCTTGAATCATAAAATTTTTAATAACTCGATGAAATTTTGAACCTTTGTAACCATAACCTACAATTTAAATTCATCTATTTTATAAAATTCAGTTTAAACGAGTCTTTTAATTACCCTTTGAACCATCAGCTAGCTGTGCAAAGTTTTCAGTTGTTTTTGGTACAACATCTCCAAATAGGCCTAAAAAACCAGAGTTATAATAGATTTAAAACATACATCCACAAGACAACAGTTACCAATAACAATTCGACCAGTTTTCTTTCCTCCAATTTCAATATCGAAATAAACTTTTTTTGTTACATAAAGCTACAATTGAAAGAAAATATAAAAATTGTTGAACATTAAAAAGCCAACAAAAAAGATCAAATTACTTCATCTTTATCATTGCTAGCTGCTGATATATTAGCAATAAAGTAAATGGCAAATACAATGGCTGCAAACAATATCGTTCTCATAATGATCTGAAATAAATAGGAACATCGAATATGAACAACGTTGTTCTTGATAAGTATAAAGATCCTCCTACTTAAGGAAACCAAGTTTTCCAATTAGAAAGGGATTTTAAAATTCACGCGCCAATATGTAGCTTGACATATCTTCTCTCAGAATCTGTATCAATTTTGGCTTTTTGTCATGTTTCTTAAGAATTTTGAGGTACTATGACAGAAGTTTTAAAAATGAAGGTTGTTGAGACTGACCATAGTACACGTTTCAGACTTGAAACTCGCCTGTAATGCCAAAAACAGTTTTGCATCAAAAAGTTTATAGAATAGCTTACTCATAAATAATAAACAAATAATTTCTGAAAGTTTAATTCTGATCAGTTGCATGGCATAGAAAAGTTTTTTTGAAGGAATCTACAAGGACGTCATAAAAAGTGAAAAGGCAATTAGATATAGTATATTTAGGTATGAAATAGAATATTTCGATCCGTTCTAAAAAATACAAAATATGCTCAATATTTATAATCTTGTTACCTTTCTGAATCTTGCACAAAAAGAGAATACACAGTACAGTCGAAACATTTATCTGAAGTATTTATTGGACATATTACCATCCATCGAGTATTTTAGAAAAAAAAGAGTAGGTGGTTAATAGGTGGGGAAATGCATCCTAGAAACATAGAACAGAACAAAATTTCTCATCGTACGTACGTTACAGCGATAATAATAACGATTAATCTTTAGTATAAGATGCGTTATTCGCTACAAACTGCAAACGTTAGCTGATTGATTTTAGGGGTGTAGCATAACCTGCGTGCTTGTTTTTTGTTTGTCATTTAGTGATTAGTGGAGAGGTATAAGCCAGTTTACAGCTAATTTCAGGGTTATTAATTAACAATTAAGTATAAGTTAAAAATAATTAGAATTATACATGTTTTATATGAGAAAAGAATGTGTCAAGTGTGTAAAAGTCATCAATGCAGTATAAGTAGAATACAAGTAGTCGACTATTAATGTGCTCCAACTTAGAAGGTGTTTATATGACAGTCACGATTGTCGAAAGAAAAATTATCGGATACCCATTTCGGTCATTATGAAGGGACATAAACTATGTCTGATTAACGTAGTATTGAGCGCCTCAACGGAAAGTGAGTCATCAACATAAATGCCACATAAACATTGAAAAAAATTTGCAACAGTGGTGGAATAAAACTAGCACTCTTAATGGATTATACAACTAAACACGATTTTGTAGTATTTTGACTATGGTATCACAGGGTTAAATTACGCTAGAGGAAAACGCTGGAAGAGGATCCCTACAATCAGCGTAAAATCTCACAAAATCAGGCTGATAGTAGCGCCATCCTCCAGCGTTTCTTCTCTAGCTTACCTTATCCGGGATGAAGCTGTGAACAGAGCAAGAAAAGGAGCTTTGTTTTTGTATTTCAACTTGTTCTCATTTTTACCTTTATTGCATGATATAGCATACAGTGTTTTTAATGAGAATTTTTTTTCAGGGTGGATTGATCTACACTGCTTTGAAACTGTCGTTGAACAACATCACTTTTTAGGCTAAAAGAACGAGTTGTTCTGTTTTCTTCTCCATATTAGCTGTAGTTTCAGTGGATCTGTGGACCTGTGAAGAAATCGCTCTGTTCGTTTAGAGCCAGAGTAAAAGAGAGAAAATAGAAAGCTCATTTCACTTTTTATGAAACGAAAAGACAACAATTTGGATTGTTTAAAAGCGATTTGTAACTTTTTTAATTTTAAGTGAAAGTAATCTATGTTATTCCAACTAATATAGATTTTCATTAAGCCTTTAAATTATTTCGAAAAATAAACATTACCGCGGGGCCCAGCGTGGTCAGTAACCTATGTTTTCATTCACTTTCGAGATTACTATCTATATCGAAAACGAATACCAATCCTGGAACTCTCAAAATCTGATACCACACCTGAACCACGAAAAATTAATAGGTCACTTAACCCCATTTTGGAGAGGATACTTTCTACTATCTATCCATTGAAGAAAATCAAAATATTTATATGGCAACTTTCAAATTACCAAGCTGGTTTTCCAAAGACCTTATCAAAAATCAGCATTTGCGAAGGATTTTGAAACATGCTCACATGCTCACATGCTCCCGTATTGGTTGCCAAACAGCGAAAACTAAATGTCTGTATCTTGTTTCTTCCAAACGATATTAAAAAAACAGTGATGTGGCTTGTCATTTGGGCTTTTAATAAGTTTTTTCCACAAAGAGCTCAAAAATGACATCGTCGATTCTTGAAACTCGTTTCTGTTTCGAAGAAAACTATTTATGTTTGAAAAGGAACATTTGATTTCTCTATCAATTCAAATTCATACCAGAAGGCAACAAATATGACCCGTAGGGGAGCTATCTAGTTCAGTTAAAATAAGCCCGATCTCTGCAGTTATCACATTCCGTGAGAAAAATTAAACTATTAAATAGTGCTGGTTTGCCCATCACGTTAATTACAACCTTACCGTATAATCTCCCTCCGCCAAAACAAAAGTCTACTGTCGAGTTTCTGACTTGAAAGACAAATAGAAAATCATGATCCTGTATCAATTTTAAGCAGTTGCGATTTTCAGGAAGTCGTTATGTATAAACGTCAGAGTTCCCAGATCCTCAGGTCAGAAATGCGGAATAAAAATCCCGAAATTCGGAAATTTTTCTCAGAATGCGGACGAAAAGCGCAAACACATTTTCATGGTCTAACTTCATCCGTTTTCACGCACAATTACAGAGTTGCCAGCTGGAGTGCCATAATCGATGCGATTTTCTGCCGTATTGGCATTGATTGTGGCGCCTGAGCTGGCAACTCTGCCGACACAGGGTCAAAAAAATGTTTTCTCTAGCACTTTGTGGTTTTATTCAATAAAACACAAGAGAAAAACAAACAGAAATGTAAGTCCCGATTTTAGTTGACACGTTGTTTTTTGACTGTATATTTTTGATTAGAATGAATAAGTTTAAGCAGATCTAGCGTTGATAAGAAATAATTATAAATTTCAGTGCATGATAACGATGAGTTTAAGCGAATTTTTAACTCAGCTGCAATCATTTCTGTCGACATATGATTTCTTTTATCGTTAAATAAATGTTTCATGGAAGAAAATGCACTTTCGACGTATGAATTACTGCACGGAATCGAAGATATAAACGAAACTAATTTGTGCATGTTTGGAGATGGTGTTGGTTTGACAACAGGATGAGAAAGAGAATCCTCAATAGATAGACACTCTTTTTTTAAATGCTATATGTAAACAGGGGAAAAACAGCAAAAACAGACAATTCTCAAAATGCGGACAAATAGCGGACAGCAGACAAATTGCGGAAAAAACTCCAAAATGCGGAATTTGTCCGCAAAATGCGGAATTTGTCCGCAAAATGCGGACCATCTGGGAAGTCTGGTGTAGAGCTCAAATGTGGGCGACTAAATAATGAAAATTTCTCAACTTTAGGTGCTTGTTTCTAGTAATAATCCACCTCGTAACTCCAGTGTCAACCAAATCTCTTAATAAAAATAGATGTTGTGAGGAAATAAGAAGAAAAAAATTGAAAAAGGATTAAGCCAGGCATATATAGGCGGCATCTCGTCGAAGAAACTGATTAATCAATTTATTCAACAAGGTAATGCTTGTCTTCACTCGCTCAGTCCCTTGACTTGATTAACTTGAATCTACGCAAGCGAATGCCCTTTGGTGAGTTTTAAATCGAAGACAATGCTCACGTCTGCCTTCGTTCGGTACTCGCTCGGTACCCGCCTAACTAAAGCATGTGGATTTTTTCTGTTTTCAAGTGTAAGGTTCGTAATCTAATATAAATATATAAAGCAAAAATCTTTAGAGGTCCAAACATATTTCTGAATTCAAAACAAAGCTCACACCTCCCTTCGGTCGGCGTTCGCAGCCAGTATAGATGAGAAACGCTGTGAACTTCTCTGATTCCAGTAGATATTTCAGTCATCTCTTTGAATATTTTCTCTCTTGTGTAAAAAAAAGGGCACAATGTAATATAAACCTAAAACGTTTTCTGGACACCCGCTGAAGATCCGAAGGGAGGCTACAAGTATTTCTGATCCATTCGCCATGATAGACTATCTATATTTTGTAAGTTTTATTATTCCTAGATGCCTTAAAGGCATTTTTTGTGTTATCAGAATGCACTCTTTTCTGGCGACATCTATCTCCCAACTACAGAACCGTTTGTTTGGTTTTTTTCTCTCTGCATTATTTTTTCAGTCATTTCTTTAAGTATTTTCTCGCTTGTGTAAAAAATAATTTTGTACTTTTCTATCTTGTGATTCGCTTATCCATAGAATATCTGACAGCCATTTTTCCGTATTTTGCGCACTGACACACAGACAGACAACCATTTTGTAAGATCCTAGACTAGGAAAGTCAAGGGAATTAAGCTTTTAGAGGAGCTTTATACTGTGTCCCAAGGAAAATGAGTTTCATTATTTTGACCACTTCACGGCCGAATCACTGCAATTTTAGCGTTTTGAGAATTAATGACAGCTAAGCCACAAGTTTCCAATAAAAAAAGACATTTTATTAAAAAGTTACTCGACGTTGAGTATAATTTAGACAAAGAAATGATGAGAAAAGAAAGTTTAGTGAGAATAATTCTTCGACTAATGATCTAAATTATGTTTTACCCTAGGAAATATGTCAGTGGGTACTTCTACAGAATAGTCACACCCTGGACTATACAGGTTGTCCCTTTTTTTACTGAACTTTTCTGATTGGGTGATAGAAAAATTTACGCCCTGGTGACTCAGAAACCCAGTTCAGTTCAGTTTCTCAGTAAAAAAAGGAACAACCACTATACAGTATGCGTATATTACAGAACAGGAAAAGAAAATGTGATTGGCTGATTTTAATATGTAATCATATAACTGAATATAAGATGTCAGAAAGAGAAGCGAGGTCGACAGACACTATCGAGAACACAGTGAAAAATTAACAGACAACAAGAAACAAAACAAAAATAAAACAGTACAGCGAGAAAAGTAAATAACTAACTATTCATCCGAAAGAACGGGATAAAGTTCTTGAATTTGGATGATAAGATTCGCTAATGGTGTTTCACGGAATCTTCTTCGCCACATGAATTTGATCAGATGGGATTGCAGCAGAGAAACATGCATTCCCATCGTTCGCTTCTTTTTCTGTTTGGCACACATCCATAAGTTTTCGATGTTTTGAGTGTGTATACCTGTTGCTGGATCGACGAAGTGTAAAGAGTGGTTCACTGTTTGATTTATGTAATATCCGGGGCCGCGTTGTAATGTATTATACGCCCGCCATTCGTCGCTGAATATCGTTGTACCCGGGCGAATATATTGTTGTATAATCGGGAGGAGTGTTGCTGCATCCCGTCTTTCAACGAGTACAGCAAAGCACTCACGTGTGTCCCTATCGATCCCACCGAAGACCCATTGGTTTTGGACAACGCGGCCACGATTAAATTTCCTTTTCGTCCAGGAGCTTTCATCGATTTCGACGGCATGGCCAACACCACCGATCATAGCTGGATGCCGTAAAAAGTGTTCGGTGCATGTCCCGGAGAAAGTTTTTCCAGTCGACTATCGTCGATTCACTTCCTAAACCACATTGTCGGTGAAGGACATCATGTGTATCCTATAAGATAAAAAAGCGAAATAAATAAACTAGTATATTTTTTCAATTTATAGTTTGCCTTACCAGACCGTGTGCCCAAAAATACATTGAGATCCAATATTTGTTGAATTTATTGAATTTGTTTAATTTTTGTTTAATTTATTTTTACTACAGAATGTGAGATCTGGAGCTTTATATTCTCATCAAGATAAAATATCGTTGATGTATTCAGATATTTATATATGCTTGTTTTATTTGATACTATTTCATTCATTAATAAATCAAAATAAAATTGTACTTTGTCTTCTGTTGTTGCAGATTTTGTTGAATCGATTAACTTTTGTATTGTTGTGTCATATGGTTTTGTATCATTAATTGTTTTTTGTGATAAAAACCAACACGGTATTGTTTTTAAGTTTCGATGAACAGTTGTAGCATAAAAATCCAAATATGAAACAGTTGGGATACTATGTGATGATGAACCAACTTTAGCTCGTTTAGTTTTCTCTTTTTCGATATCCAATTCTAATCTTTTCGATTCAACCTCTATTTGTTGAATTTTCAGTTTTGAATTGGAGAAAAACGTACCGTCGCGGATCGATCTAGTTGACGACGGATTTGTTTTTTTATTTCTGCGCATTCGCCATCTTGTGACGAACAGACAGACATTTCTCTCAGTGTATCGTCAAGGAAACAACATTCAGACACTTTATATATATTTTAGGCAATGAAGTGAAAAACACGCAGGAGGTTTTTATAAATTATTACTTTTATAACTGTTACAGTTAATATCTTTTTCCTATTTCATGTCTATTTCGATTTTGAATCCCTACTAACACATAAAACACGTTTTGCATCACCGTTCTAATAATCAAATAGTCATTCTAAAGCGGGAGAAAAATTAAAATCTGCTATTCTAAGTCAATAGTTCAACGGAGCATCTTCATGTTCCTTGAATTTAGGTGAAAGGGACATTTGTCGGTTCATTTGACAGACATGCACGTCAATAAATAAAACAAAAGAAATAAGAAAGAGTTTGAGAAGGTTTTCGTGTTAGGAAACAGAACGGAAGCCGAATATTCATCCATGAATAGTTGAATAAAAATGTTACAACGAATTCCTGTTTCCGATTCAATTATATCTGTTACCATAAAAATTTGCATGTTTCTTGCAATATACTACTGCAGCAAAATTTTCCGTACGATCTAAACTTATTTTTGCTTTAACCATAACTCGACAGAGGAGTGTTCTTTCAGCAAACGATTTTCACCAAAATGTTGCCCATTCGTCCAAATATATTCGTCGAAAACAAAATTTAAAATATTGGTTATTCTTGTCTGTAGATCGATATCAATACTTGAGTACTTTCTCTTCGGATCCGAAGAGCCGCAAAAATTTTACGTACGACTAATGTAATTGATTTTCTGACCCGTCAAGAAAGTTTAAAGCTATGAAAACTCTACCAGCGAAAAGCGGAGAAGATAACGAACATTTTGATAAAAAAGATTTTTGAAAAAAAGCTTTCTTGGAGCCGGCAGACCGGTTTTAAGATAAAATTGACATGGTCAACGGGTAAACTCTGTACTTCGGTAATGAATCGATGAAATTTTTTTTTAGACATATCAATGGAAAGAGCATTAGAAACCGCGTAAGAAAACGGATGATTTAAAATTTCACGCAAAAAAAATTTTTTTTCGTCCGTTTGTTATGAATCTCATTCAAAGCATCTTCGTTTTTGCACGTTTTTTACTTTTTATCATTTTTTTATGACTTATTTATATTCATTAGAACTATCATTAAGCGAGCTTTAAAAGTACGGATCGCCTTTTTCTTTTATTTTGCTTCATCACTAAGAGAATACATTTTTTCTAAATAAGGTTCTGTTGAAAAGGGAATCTGAGGCAGCTTGTACACTGCTTCCAGGTATGAGTGAACATCAAAATTCTTTAATTTAGTTGTCGTGCGTGTGTAGCACATTTTCCTGTTGCTTTGTCTTGTATTTCACAAATAAACGAATTCCCTGGTTTTCTAGAGATCTGTAGTGACAAAAAAAAGTAGCTATGCATGTCTTTACGTTTCTCACATGTCCTTTCGTCTTCTGACTATTATGAGCATGGTAAATGAAGAGCGAACAGGAAAGAGGAAAGCGTGTTTGACACACAATTGTCTATAGATAGACAATCATAACGGATAGAAGAAAAAAAGAACAACGCTATTTGTTGTAGTTCTGTTAATAGGATATTGATTTTTTTATGGTTAATATGATTCATCAATGGATCGTTCGTAAATAAATAACAGCGACACTTTATTTTACGTTAACAGGTAAAGTAAATTATTTATTTACTTTTTTTTAAAGTAAATAGTGTTTTCCTATTTACATTTTACTTTAGTAAAGTGAACTTTTAATTTGTGTTTCCTTTAGTAAATAAAAATAAAGTGCTATGTCTGTTAATAAATTCAAGACTTACACTCGTTAAATACATTTTAGATTCTAAAGAATGTATGTTTTGTGAATGCAGTTTTTGAATCATTAAAAAAGTTTCAAGTAAGAACGTAGGTCAGATGATATATATGTTTTAGAGATTATTAACAGATTCTTATTACTAAGAGAGGATGAATCCATGGAGTACGTACAACATTCACATTGACAATTATGCTGAAATACTGTCTAAAAAGTGAATTTGTTCATATATTTTCACACACATCCATAACAAGAAGGACAGCAAAATTTATTTACGCAGTGACTTTTGAAAAGTCATACTTAAATATGCTAAATTTCGACTGATTTAAACAGCTATTGGGCAAATGATTTCTTTTAAAGTTTTTCTTTTTGTAGTTTTTGTCTTGAACATGTTTGAAAATATATGCAGATACCCTTGCAAAATTCGGTAACGATGACAAAGTTGGAAAAAACATAATTTTCCATCTAATACAAATGAAACTAGATGTAAATGTGGTACACATTAATTGGAACCATCTGTCATTAATCGAAATTGTTTAAATTAAAACCATGAAAAAACGCTTTACATAAGTAATTGTTATCTAGAAATTATGAATACAACCCTCACTATTTTAGTTGATTAACATGACGACAATTAACGTCATATTTTAAGTCATGCACGCAGTAATTATTCTATTTCATGTCGTTTTCTATCCATATATATTTTAATAAGTAAATAATGGTACTTCTTTTTGTCACATAATAGACACAAATGAGTTTTCATGATAGTCTAACGGATATAGGTAAGAAAAATATTGAGTACTTTTTATTGTTACGTAGAATAATTTATCTTGTATATTCAATGGTGCCCATTTTCAGTTCTTCTCTCTTCTTTTTTTTTTCGTTTTTTATGTCAATATCCAGATTATATTATACAAAAAAAAAAAAAAAAAATCGAGAAAAAAAAGAATCATAGAACGAGAATGAATATATATTATTTAGAAAAACAAAATAAAATAATTATAGAATTTTCTGAGGAATTTTTGTACAATAGAGAGACTCTCTCTCTCTTGTGTTTTGGTAAATATTCTTCTTAGTTATTGATGGACTATGTTTTCTTTCCTCTTTCAATCGAATTTATTTTGATTGCTATTGTTTTGTTTTCCGGTACGTGTGTCATTCAATTTTTTTAGTACAAATAAAAAAAAAATTGAAAGTATACACATATTCAGAAACGCAATGTGTTAACAAATATTAAAATGTGTAATTTTTTTTCTGTATTGTCATGATTGTTTTTTAACCATCTATCTGTTCTATTCAAAATATTCAATATGTACAAAAAACTATCGCAATGAACTAATTTAGTTAAAAAATTTCACTATTTAATATTATTAATAAATATGTATGTTTTTATACTAAAATATATCGGAAACCATAAAAATGAGTGAAGTAAGCCAAGTGTTATATGTTGTCAAAAGACGAAGATTTGACAAGCCTGTAGTATGCAGTTCTGACTGCTATATCAACGATCCCTCCCTAAAAACATTTTTCGACTTTCCAGCAAAATCTTTGACATTTTTCTACAAGTAACTTTCTGCCAAAAATTTAGAAAACTTGTTTTCGCCAGCCACTTTCTACGAAGAAAAATGTTTAGCCCCTTCTATCCCTGAGAACAATTGGAAACCTTGAGCAAGGCAAGAGTGACTATATCACCGAAAATGATTACAGATGTGTTACGCCCCGTAATCACCCAGCGAGATGTTATATCACGACAGAACGGAAAAAGACCACTGCCCGACTGAAAGGAGGACTGAACCAAGGAATTGAACCCCAGACCTTCCGATTACCGGTCGGACGTACTGCCATTACACTACCGGGCTGTCTTCTTCCGTCTTAGGATCTCTCCAGGATCCTAACAAGAACAAGCTACACAAAATTCATAT
>CAJNOQ010001552.1:0-30466 GCA_905250885.1 Didymodactylos carnosus | reverse complement strand
CAACCTAGAATCATCATTCGAAACTCTAATTAACTGCATGAACACGAGATCTCTAGCGTGTGAACAAAATTTTCGATTTCCCCGTACTCCAGCCGAAGGGCGTGGATGGGTCGAAAAAAATCTCGCTTTCCGGAAGAACTTTATGCAGCATTTTGCTCAGGAGAGAAGACTGATTCTCTCTGGATAGAAATCTTCGATAAATAATGGGGGTCGAAAAACAGCCTTATTCGCCCATATCCTTTCCACCGAAGAAACCGCTGGTCGCCTTCAAAGTGCACGTCTTGTCGCTCAGGCGAGTTAAGTTGTTTTATGAAACAGATTATTTGTTTCCTTTCTTTACATGAAAAAGCATGGCTAGTTCCTTTTAGACGGAATCGGTTGTATTTCAATGAGCAGAGAATTTTGAAAGGCCGCAAAACTTTTTGTCCTTTGCTCATTCATATGCGAGCTACCGAAGCTCAAAGACCACGAGCATGTGTAGCCGGGAGCACCCGAAAAATGCGCTTCGTGTGATACTCGAGACAGCGGTGCTCACGTGCCGGAATGCATCCATAACCCGCTGAATCATAGATCTTGTCTCGATGTAGCAGTATGAAATGTGATTGAGTCACAAAGCCAGTACTATCTGGATCGTTCAAAATCTGGTTTGGATCTGTAGTGGTATAAAAGCTGAGACCAAATAAATCATCTAGGGCGATCAGTTCTTCGATGTAAAACTTGAATTTCCGCGCATCATGAGGACAATAAGCCAATTTCATTCCGTATGGTTGAAGTGCAGCTGACCACGAAACGGGATCTTGCGTGTTGATTTTACCTTGGAAATCTTCGGGCCTTTTGCCAGTAAGCATGGCCAGACAGGTGGACACACAGGTGGGACCTCGTTGATCGAGTGGTGCAACGACAAGATCACGAAAGTAGTGTTCTTCTTCCTTAGCTGGCCAGACGGGTGTATCTCGGTCGCTTTTAAATTTTGCCATGACTTGGGATAATGAATGTATCTGAAATATACAACGGGAGATGTGAGAATGAGGGTAACAGAGAATGTAGAAAGGATATCCACATTCACATGTACACGCCAACGAGATGTTTCGTGTGGCAACTGTGGTCGTACTGATGCGTTTTGTTTTAGAGAGTGGAGTAGAAACACATGCGTATGAATGCGTTCATATTTCCAGTACCGATCAAAAGCTTTGTGGAACAGTGATGAACAGTGGATAGACGTACTGAGGATGGACACTTTGTAATATAAGTAACATGGAGCTATCTATGTAAAACAGGTATTATGACGGTTCATTTGTTATTTTTTGTTGCTCACCATTTTTTCAATATGGGCTAGCGAGTACTACAGCATGACGAATCACAAATCAGTCCTCGTTCACATACTAGAAACGGACAAGTTCAGTACACACACTGGTTCCTGTTCCAATTCAATTTTACAGAGAGAGCAGGACAGAATGATAGTCACTAAATTATTCTGTATGATGGATATCATAAAATAGAGAATTTCTCTCTAACCTTTGCCGCAGTCGTAAGGATTGCACTAAATTACCTACGTATGAACGTAAAATTGACTAGCGAAGAATAGCTTTGCGAAAGGTTAAACCCCAAGTGAAGCTGCTGAAAACAATAATAACCAATGTGTGTTAGTGGGTGAGGGAGCTCACAAAAGGGAACATCAGTGGACGAAAGAGAAAGAGCGTTTTTTATCAACGAAATCGTCGATTTATATATCATCGATGACGGGAACAAACCATTGTAAAAAGGGAGAAAACCATAAGAGTGAGTCACCTCTCACAGATGAAGAGAACAGGAAGAAAATACTGACGAAGGTGAAGGTTCGGTTTTGAGTGCGCGTTTGCACCATACCTACTTGTCAGTCATCGCTGGACGACGATGGTGAACAACACATTGTCTCAATGTGTATTGGCAAATCAGCAAAACAGAACTCCTATCCACGATAATAAGATTATACGGACAATAGAGTTACTACTGCTTTCTTTCCTTGCCAGATGATGTGATTTGCTCCTCAGTTGTGATCATTTGCTCAGACTCTTGGATAATTGGTCTGATCATCTGTGCATCCCTGTTCCTCTTCCACAGTTCCACTGCGCTCTTTGGTCGACCGTCAGCCTCCCTCGAAAGTTTCTTCATTCTCTCATTCCGCCTCACTATGCCTGCTTCATCTATGGCTGCTGCTGTCCAAGACACAACTCCAGAAGGCGCTCTCTCCTTATGCGGGTGCTCTCTCACTCTGACACTCACTACCTTAAAAGAGGGTCCGCGAGGCCACCAGGTAACACAGCCGCCGAAATTTTTTAGATTTTGGATTTAAGTATTCTAAAAAATACGTTGAGGTGTTCTGATATAGAATCCAAAATATTAGCCCTTCCGGATCTACCTTGGCTGAAAAACGATCGATGCAATCACAGGGGGGTCAATCGCGAAAATGCAAGAATTTTTCTGGATGGACCCTCCGAGAAAAAGGCAGATTGGAAGTTATTCTTCACTGTGGACTATCTGTATTATATATCAGAAGAAAGAGCATTCTCCGCTCTTTCGAATGAGACTATCCTCGATCCTATCAGAGTAGGATAACGTGACCAACCGAGGTCCGTTTCAAACAAAATCGATAAAAAAACTTTTCTTTTTTTCGCGAATTTTTTCAGTATTTTGGGTAGGACTTTCTTATTTTAATAGTTCCCCAGAAAACCTGACCCGTCAGCAGATAGCCCGTGAAAGCCCGCATCTCCTGGTATATAAATGTCGATGCTTCAACGTGGCCCGTTTACTCAATTCTTTAAAATGAAATGGGTGACTAAAGACGAAATTCTCCTATGTACACAGCATCACCGATAATCGTCCCCAACAACTTTTTCTGTAGAAGCGTCTCGGATCCTTGCGGAGTTTCACGCTCGACGCAGAATGAGACGGCGCATCTTCTGACACCAAGTTTGACGGATCTCTTACGTGTTCTCGTTGTAGAGGGGGGCCAGTTTTCCAAGAGGTCTGTGGTTGGAAAATCATCTAAAACAGCAGTGAAGTATTTCTCTCGAAACTAAGCGAAAACCGAAGCAAAAGACTAGTGTTTGGTGTCATTCGAAAGCGCGTCTAACGCCGCTCGAATCCCACAGTTGACTAGTCGTTCGTACCACGTGGAAGATCTCTAGCATCCCGTATAGCACTGAGCGACCTCACCATGATCAAAGACTTACCCCGCATCAGAAAACTAGTCATAAAATGACTCAATTCGCACTTCTCAGGATAGTTTTTAACGGGCTATATGCTGGCGGGATTTGTTTTTCTCCGTCTCCTTGGACAACAAAGGTCTGAGGTAAGTTTCGCCAATCGAGGACATCAACCTACATCGACTTACGTCCGACGGGACCTTCAGTAACGAAACGAAAGAAAAATGTGTGATAAATGAGGAGCTAGGATCCAGTCTGATTTTCCTATTTTCGCCACTCATTTCCTTGAAAAGATTAAAGAAACTCAGTTAATTGATACTACAAAGAGTTATTTCATGAAAATATAAATAGTACTTGGAATAGGAAGTTGAATCTTGTCCAACTGATTGTAAGTGAATTGAATCGATTCTGGTGTAACTGGATGACTACTGAACAGTCCGATTGTGGATTTCAGTAGCAGGTATCCAGAAATTCGAGATAAGACACATCTCTGAGAATACATTGTTCTTGGCTCCATCCGAACATCTACGTTCTGGATTCCTCTGCTTCTGAAGTTTCTTTTCAATGATACGTGTGAACCATGAATTATCGAATCACAGACGCTGTGTAGCCCTGGTAAGAGCGTATGCTGAAAAGGCTAAATTCACAAAAGAACCAGTTTTAATATGAAACATCGAGCTGAGCTGAGAGGTAGTAACAGAACCGACGTAACTTTCTCCTAATAACCTGTAGTTTTAAATAGATGGGTATGTGCCGGTAGAGTATTATCGTGAGGGCTCGCGATATCTGACAGATCGAACTGAAACACAGGATGCATGTAACCACACTCTTAATTTATCATGTCCGCAATGAGACACTGCTGCTCAATAAACCTCTCTACTCTGCTCTTAGATGCTATATTGCCTTTCCTACCGATTTGATCTTCGTCTAGCCAAATTTACACTTACGTTAGAATGCTATTTTCTCGCATTTCTTCATCGTACGTTTGCTTTCGAGTGATTCATTGAGACAAACAAGCCCGGCGAAACATAGATACCGACGTCTCTGACATGTTTGACCTCGGAAAATGATCAGAGGACCCCGATCGGTCAGGATTTCTAACATAGGCTTTATCAAAGCGATAGTGAGGGAAGAAGGTGACAGTCTGCTTTGGAATTCAGGGACTATAGTTTTATGAGTCCGAATAATGATCTGGTCGATAACGCACCCTCACACTTTCCTTGATCGCTGGACTCCACTTGCTCGAGAACTTTCTCAATGAATCTATGTTCATCGCGGAACTGAGAGCGTCTAACCTAAAGACCGGTTAAGCCTTTCCATCACCCGACAATCATCCTGGACTGAAAATTCTCCTTCGATACCAATCGTTATCCGTCTGCGACCCTTCACAAGACTTGATTGAGACACTTTTCTTTCGTTTCATTGCAGAGGATACCGTCTGATGTGATTCTATGTATGTTGATGTCACCGATTGGCGAGATTTGCCTCAGAGTAATGCTCTCCCAGGGGACATAGAGAAACAAGCCTCAATAGCGTGTAGCCCGTCAAAAACTACTCTGGACAGTGTGAACTGAGTCATTTCATCACTAGCTTTCTGATGAGGGATAACTCTTTGATCATGGTTAGGTCGCTCCGTACTACCCGGGATACTAGAGAACTTCCACGCGGTACGAACGGCCAATCAACTATCGGATTCTAGCAGCGTTAGACGCACTTTCGAATGACACTAAACACTAGTCTGTTGCTTTGATTTTCGCTTAGTTTCGAGCGAAATACTCCAATGCTGTTTTGGATGATTTTTCAACCACATACCTCTTGAAAAACTGACTCCCCTACAAGGAGCTCACGTAAGAGACGGGTCAAACTTGGTGCCAAAAGATGCGCCGCCTCATTCTACGTCGAACGTGATACTCTTCAAGGATCCGAGACACTGCCACAGAAAAAGTTCCTGGAGAGGATTATCGGTGATGTTGTGTACACCGGAGAATTTCGCCTGTAATCATGCATTTCATTTTGAAGAATTGAGTAAGCGGGCCACGTTGAAGTATCGACCTTTATATACCAGGAGATGAGGGCTTTCACGGGCTATCTGCTGATGGGTCGGGTTTTCTGGGGAACTATCAGAATAAGAAAGTCCCACCCAAAGTACTTAAAAAATTCGCGAGAAAAAATGTTTTTTTGTTGATCTCGTTTGAAGTAGACCTCGGTTGGTCGCGTTATCCTATTCTGATAGGATCGAGGATAGTCTCATTCGAAAGAGCAGAGAACGCTCTTTCTTCTGATATATAACACAAATAGCCCAGAGTGACGGATAACTTTCAATCTGCCTTTTTCTCGGAAGGTCCATCCAGAAAAATTTTTGCATTTTCACGATTGACCCCCCTATGATTACAACAATCGTTTTTCAGCCGAGGTAGATCCAGAAGGGCTAATATTTTGGATCCTATATCATAACTCTTCAACGTATTTTTTAGAATACTTAAATACAAAATCTAAAAAATGTTGGCGTCCCTGTAGACTAGTGGCCTCGCGGACCCTCTCTTAATTGTTCTTGTCAGCTTTGTCAGGAAAGTGTCAAAAAGATGGTCTGTCGTTATATCAACTTCGAATTCATCTTTCCAAATATTATTCGATTGATTGCGTGCTGTCTTCATTTTATCATCTTCCATCATTGGCCATGGAGAATGATAAAGCACATAACCGATAAATCGATTACAATCAGCAACATACTTCAGTGGTTCTTGCATATGAGAATGCCACATGATATCGATCTAAAGAAACAAATATAAATGAGTAAAATAATGCTTTGACTAGTGTTAAAGATTTTACCGCATAAGTTGGAAGTATAAAACCATTGCCATTTTCGGGTGGATATTTAGCTGCCATATATAAAAATCTTTCGTACGATTTTGTTAGTAAGTTGATTGCTCGACATCGTAGATCAATTTCTTCGGGTACAGTTCCAAATGTGCTGTAAACAGGAGCCTTTTTCAAGACGTCCAGCATAAATTTCTTGAATAAATCTAGCCATTGACTATCTATAATGATATCACCTTCGGCAAATGAGAAAGGATTTTCGTAACTTTTAGATGATTCAGGGGAAAACTTGAAATGAGTATTATCCCAATAAGGATAGTTAGCCTCAGTATCGCTAAATGAATCAAACAGATATTGACGTAATTTTCGGCGATATGGCGTTGTATTATGCACTGATGCTGAGGAAAATAAACAATACTGTTCACCAAATCGTTGTTCGTATAGATGGCAAGTATCTTTGAATGCTTGTTCTTTGGAAAAATTTTGAACATCAGAGAACAATAATGAATGATCAATTATTCGACGAAATAAACGAAGACAATCAGCTTGATACATCTCTGGTCGTAAGAGATGTGTTTGCCAAACGAGTTCAATGTCTAAAGTTGGAATAAGCAAAATATGCGACGGATGAGATGCTTTCAATTGCATAAATCTATAATATCTTGTAATCATTTGTTTCAAAGTAACCGATTGTTGCCATTCTGGTTGAAATTCAGATGCCTTTTCCAAAAGAAATATAAGCTGACGAGCTGTTTTTCCAATATCAACTGATTGCTCGATAGTCCTACAAAAAAACAGTATTAAAAATAAGATAAGAAGTAAATCTCACGTTGATTCTGATGAGTTTGGATGTTGTTGAAATCCACCAACAATTTCAAAATGACGTTGTCCGTTTGGACGAATAGGATATATAGCTAGTTCAATTGCCATACAAGAAGTTGCGTACGAACGATCCCTAGTTTGTACTTGTGCATTTCGTAGACTTTTTAGATAGATCCAATCCATATAAACTTCTTTAAATGATTTCGAATATAACTTGGTCGATGCTGTTTAAACATGTTGTTAATTACAAGTGTAAAAAAACACAGTACTTACTATCACATTTCAATTGCCAAATTCCATCTTGATCAGTAATCATTTTAAATAATCGACAAACCAATGAAACCTTGCATAAATCAGGTACCGAAAGGAATTTAAACATACGTATGGTGATTTCATTTGGTATTTCAGCAAATACAGATTTCGAGAGAGCACTTTGGGTTTCATCTAACGGCCAGATATGTTTCCAAGTTACATTTGGCTGACTAGGTTTTTTTTTGACTAATGCAACATATTTCGAATCGATTTTCTTTTTAACGTTTTCGAAAAATCGTTTCATTGTGTAGTCTAAATGCGATGTACTAAAATACTTTTGGACATAGCGTCATCGAGAACTATTATTAAAGAAAGTGTCAAACAATGTAATGAGAATCGGTATCGGATGAGTCATTCATACGTGTCATGAACACATTCCCATATTTTTATCATCCTGTCCTCCATAAACGATGATACTCTCTTGACAAAGTAGTAGAAACAATCATTCATACGGTTTTTTAAATCTTTATTTCAACAATAAATAAGTAATTTCAACAGCTACCAGACGAACTTCTTTTTCAAAATTTAAAAACCAACGTATCACTGTTAGCGCCCACGGATGTCACCACGCGACGCTAACTTTTCACATATATGTGTTTCTTTTCTTTTCTATTGGGTTGTTTGATTTTCTCATCTCTCACTATATAAGTTCGTGTTCTCCTCCGTTTTTGTTGTTCTTTGTTTTTGTTAGTCTTTCTCTCTATTATCTCTGCCATTTTTCGTTGTACGTCTTGTGGTTTTTAATTTATTAACGTTTGTTAACAAATATTCTGAAGACCCTTCAACTTCTGGTCTTTTCTCAGAAGTATACGGCAGACATTTGATTGCGAGATTTTCTCAAGATTAGCCGACTGAGATCCCCGAGCACACCTTCAGCCAACGTCATTTACGAAGGTTGAAGCCATCGGTTTAACTACTTGTTTCAATGTATTCACTTGTATTTACCTTCAACATAGAAATAACCACTAACCAATACATTCTAGGGTGAGAATGAGGGTGCGCATATATCAACATCAAACTGCATATAATGTATTTTATTCCTTGAAGATCTCTCTTTTTGCATCCTGTTTATCTAAATAAACTAGACTCACAATCATTTTTCATGTTTTTTTTCCGATGTCATATTTCTTTGTTTACGTTTGCTTATTCTACATAGATACTGTAAGAACCAGCTATTTTAATTGTATCTACTAATTTTTCTTTTCTATTTGACTATCTATATAGAAAAAGTAAAATACGAATGGTAAATTCTAATAATAATAACTTATTCAAGAGATTATCACCTTATCGGATTCAATCAGCCTCGGAGATAGCATTTTTTGATCCGCAAGAGAACTATTCAGGAGTTATTCTCGCCGATAGAGCTCGATTACTTAGTTAGAATGATGATAAAATCCCCCTCCCCCGTAATAACTTCTCTTATAGTTTAAACATCGAATTAACCCTATGGAATACAATTTGTAATTTGAATCTGCGATTAATACTGTTAATAGTGCCTTCAATAGAGGATTTGATCAAGAGACAAGCTATGTTACACAGTTAATTAAAAACAAACGGTGTAAAAACCAACGCAGTAAATTCCGAAAGATGAACACGATGATTCATAGGATGTAAGAATTGGTTTAGCTCTACCTATAGAAAAGTGTAAAAATAGATGTTTATCACATCAATATAAAAAATGACGACAATTTCTCATCGACTTCGTGATCAAGAAAATAAGCATTTGAAAAGTAGAACTGCTACTGTCAAATATATGTTAGACAAAAGTAATGAGCTTCAGTCACACATTTTATTAATTGTCAACACATTCGAGGCGACGCTACAGTTTAACGAGAAACTATTTAGAAAAGCACTTTCTTTTGCTTTTTTCTTAAGCAGGAGGTTAAACATAAGATGCCATATCTGCTGCTTTCAGTACTTTTTCTGAATCCATTATTTCAAAGCATAATGCTTATCATCAAAACACTCAAGACACAAGTAACGCGCGTCGCTATGACTCGCTTGATCCTCGACTGAACGTTCTGAAATCGCTTTTCCCGGTGACATTTGTCTCCCTAAGTCACTAAGTCGGAATAAATAAAAAAAATTACAGCGGTATCATGAGGCCCTCTCTGCCTATATTGATCACTATTAACTTCAATCGTCCACGAACACATCTTTATTATCTTCGAAAAATCATCTAAATGTTTCGGATGGATAGAAAGCCATCTAGTAAAAATACCAATGCACACCGACACTCATTCATTCGAAGCTGTTCTGAAAAATACTTACGCTTCGAATGAAAACGGAGTGAATTCTGACGGCATTCCCCAAAACCTCACCCATCTTCTAATGCCCCATTTAAAACACGATACTTTATCACATACGATCAAGAATACCTGCTACAATGATGGATTCAACCTCCAACTTCACTTCTCGATTGTCGTGTCAGAGCGCGCATATAGTCCATATTGAGAATACGTCACTGAGACAGGGATCGCATATAAATACTGAGTTGATTCTTTCCTTCGGAAGACTCACGCGTGCATCGAAAGCACATCCGATTCAACACTCACATGACACACATGACCTAAACTGAACTCTCTGCTACTTTTCTGTCGAAAAACCTGCGTTATCCTCTCCCATCTGAACGATGGTCCTATCTTTCTTTTTTATGAATATACTGAATCGGTTCTCATACGTGAATCAAGCAGAGTATTGACATGCACATAGTGCATTATTCAGAGATGTTTTTCTGAAGAGGAGCAAGTACTACACTAAACACTACTACCAAGAGTCCTTTGGTCTGAAGCAAGACATGCAGACCCTCGTCGGCCCTGCGTTATCCGCGTTATATTTACTCAATTACTTAATCGTTTTAACACACGATTAGCTAGATGACACCTGTGAAAATGCTCTTATCCAAAATATTCAGAATAGTTTTGAATGATCTTACGGCTCTTCCTAATGAGTACCGAGACGAGAATCGAGGATTTGTTTCAAAAGAAAAGCTTTAGCTCTACAGCTGTCCTCAGTACATCGTTCTTCATTTCAATGGTAATTCCACATCAGCTCTTCATTTCGGCGAGCTGAGTTGAAAGGTTCCCGTTTCTCTATATTGAAGTCCACGCCAACATCTCCATGTGTTTTACTCTAAGTTTTCACCAAGAGAGCCTATGGGATCGCAGTCGCTAGTCTACCTATCCCGCAATTCACTAGCTCAGACAACTCTGAATGGATCGAATGTGACCTAAGAGACTATTCGAATGCTTTTCAATGTGACTTATATTGATTTCCCCGTGGATATTGTAGTGATGTCCAACTATGCGTCGCCGACACCTGTCTTCAGCTCAGCGTTCATAGTTATTATGTTCAAACTATGAACACAAAATATCTGTCTCGTCCGGCTGGCGGCCATTCGATGCGAATATGAAAGATCACTTATAGTATTCAATGCTAGTTCATATGTTGTCTTACGTGAGAGGAAACCATTATATAAAAACTGACCTTCCCTAGATCAGCGACTATTCGTTCGTCAGCGCCCCTCCGGGACGCCACTCACGGCTAGTCTTGTTTATGTTTGTATCTACTCTGTGTCCAGAACGCCTCATTTCCCGCGAACTCGGTTTACGCTTGCTTCTGATCGACCAACGGATTTTCGAGGTGTTTGGACCCCGGATTCGTGTTTCCCGCATCGAGATTTCTTAAAAAAACTTGTTTTCGGCGTGCTTGATTTCCATTGGCTCCCGGTTGACCAATGGATTTTCGAGGTGTTTAGACCCTGGATCGGTGTTCCCCACGTCGAGTTATCCTTCAGAGCATCCAAAATTCTCACATTTTGTTTGCTTACCGAGAATGTTCTCTTGACCCGGTTACAGACAAACAGAGAGACAGACAAACAAACTCATTTTTATTTCGTAAGACCCTCCTTTCAGTCGAGGGAAAAAAACAGAGCGCTGACATTCTCTTTTTGGGAAATGAACGGACGTCGAAAGTCCCATGAGTCCCGGAGTCCGCTGTTTCCACCTTGCATCGAAGTCTCCGCTATCACTCCTTAACAAATGTACGCTTCTCGACAGAATCAAAATTGATCGCTGTTAATGTTGACCTACTAACGCCCACAAGGACCCAAATGTGTACTGTATGATCGCAAACGAGCATTTGTGTTTTCACGATTTTCAATCACCACAGAAACACATAATTTTGACTCTTGTAACTTTCCTTTGAATTTGAGATCGGAAAGATTCGATGCAGATTGGATGATTCCGAATTAACCTGACGACGAATGGATTCAATCTCATTTGAAACGATCGTCGTAAGTAGCTTGAAATTTCCTCGTAAATTCACCCACTCTCACCCCAGCTTGAAGAAAGTCGAAGATTATTACTGTATACGTGGCAGCTTCCCCATGAAATTAC
Source organism: Didymodactylos carnosus (assembly GCA_905250885.1). Taxonomy (NCBI): domain Eukaryota; kingdom Metazoa; phylum Rotifera; class Eurotatoria; order Philodinida; family Philodinidae; genus Didymodactylos; species Didymodactylos carnosus. Next base: position 18,933 of record CAJNOQ010001552.1, on the reverse strand, counting down.
CGTCATACCTTTGTCACAAAGTATGTTCTCCTTCCTTTTGTTGATAAGAATTATATGACTAATTCTGCTCGCATCATTCCTGTTTCTTTTTAAACGTAAGTCGAGACGTCGAGAAGTAACTTAACATAATGACATCGTCTGTTCGGTTGGATATTCCACCTCGTAGACAGTGGTCTCATGGCCGTGAGTTGCCGGTCTCTTGTCACCTCTCCATTCCCTTTCGCTTATGTTCCTCTAGACGGATACTGCGGCGAGACTACTGTGCAAGCGTTCGGTAAGTTCTCTACGTCTTTTCACGTCATTCATACGTTCTTGATGGACTAGGTCTTTACAATGGCGCTTGGATATCACAACAACTCGTTCGAGATGTGAACCACGGTGAATACTTAATTCACCATGTGACTTTCGAAGATGACCAACGACGACGACCACAAGGCGGAGGAGGCGGAGGCGATCCACTAGCCACACTCACGACACTCAAGTTTTCCTACGATGCATGGGATTACGAGAATGCACCTCGACCTCAATTCTCTGCCTATTGCTTGTGGATAAAACAATGTTTACTCCAAGAGTTTCCTGTCATGTTTCGCACGAAAGTTGATGAGTTCTTTGCTGGTCATATCATGCCGATAGTAGGCATTGATTATTCGAACGAGCACGCTTATGATGAACGGGATACCGTTCACTATTACAGTCTCTTCGGTCAGGGAATCATCAAGCAACTCGTAAGCGAACTGGGTAATGATCCAGGAGCAATGCCTTTTTGCTGCTGCTGGGGCTGTATTCCTCTCGATGTAAGTACACGTTTCGCTTTCAATTTAACGGCGTTTTCGGTTCAGTGTCTCAATTTTTCATGGGAATATCTTCACCGGTTTTCATTGTACAGTATCAGATAACAATAGTCTCAAAGAATTCCTCCTACAAAAATATGGTAAAACAGTCGTATTTAACATCTCTCCGTGTTGAGCTAGGAGCTTGAGATCAAGATTTTACAAGGAAAAACCATGTTCCAAACGTTCTTTAATTTTATTGATAATCTAGTTACAATCTGGAAGAATTGAAAGTGTCATTGGCCTCGAGACATTAGACAGTTTTACTGTTGAGGAGAAACGGGGGACGTCCAGCACCAAATTTTGCCGCAAAGTCCAAGTCTTGCAGCAAATTGAAACATCTGAAAGCCAGATTCACGTCACATTTTGCTGCCATGGGTAAAGATCATGTTAGAACCGTCTTGTTCATCTTCATTGATCAGAAACAGGTGCTTTTTGACATCTAATGTTCTTTCCTCCTTCTGCAAGTGACGTTCTTTCGTTCTCTCCCATAATACACGATTACCATATCGAGTACATCATAAAAATAGACCTCTCAGTAGTTCGCCAATATCTCTTTCCATTTTTGTCCTTTCTGACTGAATTATTTTCCGAAAGATTCAACGTTCAATTGTCTACAAAACCATACACAAAGAGTGTATCATAGAGATAGAAGTAAAAATAAAGCATACAACGTCAACAACTTTCAAAGCACTTGTATTCAAATTCATTTTCGTTTCTTCTAATTATTGAAACAGTGTTCAAAAGCTTAAAAGTACCATTTGTAGTATAATCATGTGCGCTCTATTTGGTGAAACCGAAGGATGAACATTTCAACTAAAACTATTGACAGAGAATTCAGTTTCCGAGGCCAGCCGTCAGCAATGGAAACTGTACTCGGAATTAAGATAGGCTCGGGCAGTGGTGAGTGACTCACCATAGGTTCGATGGTTAATGGATAAAGAAGGGAGAACAGGAGAGGGCGTAGATTACTCCAAGTTCAGATCTTGTGCCATATATATTCTCTTTGCGAGTAGTAAGAGTGCCTTTCAGAGTCCTGCCCTGCTTTTAAAATTTCTATTCCACGAGTTTCAATTTCGACGTTTGGAAAAAGCTCTCATCAAGCTTTGTAATCTAGGTATATTTTTAAAACGCTTCGTTGAAGTCGAAATCGGGGCACAATAACATGAGTGAAACGCGAGTCTGCATCTTTTTTGTCTCTACGATTTCCCTCATAACTGATCTCTGGACCGTATTTTCGGTGGAGTTTTGGCTGCAACGCATACGTGTGTTTTGGAAAATATTCAGGGATTCTTGCTATCTCAAAGCTTGTTTCTTGAAATCCAAGGGTACTTTGTTGGAGGTTATGGTACACAGACTGTCCAACAAAACATATTTTCATAAATTTTCAGAAAAGCCTAGGAGGGGCTTTAAGGTCAAAAACAACTCTGGCACTGGTTCCCCCATGGACTGCCCTTCACCGCACACATTCTTTCATGATTAACGAACCTCATCTTGCACAAGAGCGTGCATCTTCTCGAACGTGTTTCAGTGTGGTACGTCAGCGTAAGGGTTTTCGGAAATAAACAGAACGAGTGATGGAAATACTCTCGAGACACTCAACGTCAAAATTTAGAAAAGCTCCCAAGTTTGTAAGTCTAGTTTCTCTGGCAAGGAGTTGTGAAATTTTTCGAATCGGCAGGAGTGATAGCTCCCCAGTTGTCTATTTACTAATGTGAAATGGACCTGAATAAGACATGATCCTTTTACAGAGCATTTGATATTTAATTATCGCCTCTGATAGAAATACTTTGTTAAGCCAGTGGTCAGGTATCCATTCGGCGCTTCGAGAAAGCCGCTGCATTATTTGCTCATCAAGAAAAATTAATTGTCGACAGCGTTTCAAGATGAAAACACACTATTTCGAGCTGGAGGGAGATTTCTGCCGTCCAGAAAATCCGTGCAGACTAAATAGTAGAAAAAACTATGATGTCCCAGGCTGGTAAGTAACAAGTTCTGTATGGACCAACAGACTTTATCATCATTTTTTAATTCCAAAACGACCGTGTGCTTCGCATTGTGTGACATTCGCACAAATTATTTTTGTTCTCACGGGAAGTGAAGACTTCAGTCTAAGTGTGACACACTAAGCAGGGCTACGCGGTTATTTTCACTTAATCATTCAAAGGTATGCTGGGGAATCGCGATCACCGGAATTCTCGACGAAGACAGGGTCTGTCTTCCCGTACGACTAACTGTGGCCGAATGGGACGAGCCGTGTATCGGTAATGGTATGGAAGCTCGTGAAATGTTTGGGCGAGTGACTGTGCAAGAATTGACGGTCGGGACAGGATACATTCTTCTCCACTACTCGTCGTACGTTGATGTGCCTATCAGAGGCGATGTGGCGACGTTTCTTTCCTCCAACTATTCATCAAAACATGAATTCACTGCCAACGAAAATAAATATGCTTATGATGATCCAACGGCAATTAACTCGAATGGATCGACTTATTATCGGTGTGTGGCCAAGCCTCTCACAACGTGAAGAAGAAAGAACTTGAGTGCTCTTTTTACATTCTAGCTAAGAAGTTTTTCAAAGTGTTGTTTTAAAACAAGAAATTGGACGGATGCATAGGGATTCAAGCACTTTTCTGGAACATCTTTTTTCGTGCGTACTTCCACGAGGTGAAAAACAATGAAAGGTCATAGAGAAATAGCTTTCATAGAAAAAAACGAGGTGCCTGTAGCGAAGAAATTCGAGATCCCGAGTTAAAGACCGAAACATGGTGTCTGAAGGAACTATCGTCCGATTTCAGCCGAAAAAGCATAATGCAGCAGGCATAGTGAGGCGGAATGAGAGAATGGAGGAATTTTCGAAGGAGGCCGACGGCCGACCAAAGGGCGTAGTGGAACCAAGGCAGAGATGATCAGGCAAAATATCCAAGATTCAGAGTGAATAATGAGAACTAAGCGCTCAATCAGGTTAATTGGCAAGGAAAGGATGATTATTCCGTCTAACGCTTCAATTCTTCACGGATGTTGTGCTATTTTGTGGAGGAATTCTTCAATTTTGAACGACGAATCAAGAACAACCAAAGTCAACCTTCGCACAGAGGAACAGAGAAATTTCAAATGTAGTAGATGAGAAATTAGAGAGAATCGACAAGAAGACGACAGTTGTATAACAAGGGATCAACATATCGTGGCACCATACTCATTCACGCATCAGGATCTATTTTTTTGTGTCTTCAATTCGTGTTTGACAGTCATCTTGGAGCGTTTCTCTTATCATCTAGATAGAAAACTTCGATTGCCTTGAGACATTTTTTGATCAGGGCAAAAGACTTCGCTCAACTAGGTGAGTGCAATCAAGATCTCGTGGCACCCGCACCACCCCATATACCCATCGAGGTTGTGAGTGTCAGAGTGAGAGAGCACCAGCATTAGGAGAGAGATACGCCAGGCATCGTGAGGTGGAGTGAGAGAATAAAGGAAGTCGAGGTGGCCGTCGTAGAACTGTACAACTGAGTAAGAGATGAACAGACAAATCAGCCTCGATTCTGAACAAATGCGGAGAACTGAGCCCTGAATCAGGTCAGCTGGCAGGGAAAGAATGATTATTCTGTTCCACTTGACAATTCTTCAAAGAGATTTCTCTTTTGTGGAGGGATTCGTCCATTTTGAACGACGAAGCAATAACGATCATCCAAATTTCGAGCAGACATATTTAGATGTATTGGTGGGTTGTGTGAGCTGGAGGGAGAGAGAACGCATCTTGCAAGATCAGGATAGGACAGCTACGTGCGATCAAGATTCGTTGCTGACGGCGATCTTGTGGTGGAATGCAGTTGTTGTCTGTCGTATGACGGCTCGCATGGTTCAAGCCAGCGACAGTTGTTGAGTGATTGGCTTGTCCGTGTCATCCTCGATCGATCGAAAAACTATGGAATGCTTCTCATTGAATGTCAACACATTCTTTTACGCCTATCCGTTCAGAAGAATGTCGAGAATAACTTGTTCGTCGTTCTTCGGGATGGCATCGCATCACGTACACATAGCTAGTTATGAACAGAATATTACCACTAGAGATCAGCAGTCCCCGAAGAGCTCCGATTCACACATTTCATTCATCATGTTCTGCCATAGGACAAGTGAGTCACTTCTCTTTCATCAGCTTATCCTTATCAGTATCTGGGTCATATCATAACCACGAGTGTGTGTGTAGTCCAGTCAATACCAGCCATCACTATCGAAACGAGAATATTTTCGTAAAAATACAAGCAGAACTAGTTCCTGCGATGCATCCGTGCTTTGGGCTTCATGTTCCTTCAGTTCTCGGATTCCTAGTTCCATCTGAAGGTTCTTCTGGTAATTGAGATGAACTCATGATCGTGGGATGATTCTATGACTCACCCTCTGATCTCACCGCTGCGATTGAGTGTTGTCATCATACGAGACAGTGTGTGACAGTGATAACTGGATCTTGCTATTTAGTTCGTTTCGAATCATTGAGAATTTTTTTCATTTGATAATCTCCGTAGCTAAAGTGCAATTTATAGTTATTGGTTGCTGATCTCACCCTCGTCCTCACTCACCCTTTACCACTGTCCTTGAAAATTCGGCCACATCTCGAGATATCCGATGATCAGTTACACTAATCGTTTATCCGTCTTTTGTGGACAGAGTTTATGCATGTTCTGTAAGAAAATGATTCTTTTGACCAGGGAAGGGTAATATGATTAAAACTAGTTTTGTATGCAACGTGTACAAAATGTACGAGAATAGATAGACGACCACAGCTGCCGAATCAGCATTGTTCATCGTCCATCCAAGACATTTGCGGGAAAAATCGATCTCTCTTTCGTCTTTGATGAAGGATTGTGATAGCAAACATCTATTTCACAAATAAACAAAAAGTCGTTTCCCCAGAAAACGACTTATAGCAGTAGCAGCATAGAATGCAAGGGGAAAATAGTGGATTCTTAGGATTCGAAATCCCAGAGAGCACAAAACCAATCTTGAAAATCCCAGAAGTAAGCATGGATCCGGGGCGTACAGTGAGGATCCAAACAGTGTACTGTGAATATCATGCGAAATAAGAGAGATCCTTCTCAATCTGAGTTACAAATAGCGAACTCTAGTCTCTATCTTGTCATTGATTGACTCTTCATTGAATCACCAAGTCCGAACATCTTTTCAAATAGACATGAGCAACGGTTGGTTCCATTGAACACGTGCGAACGAGAAACAGCACTACCGATACGACCTGGTTTTGCAATACATTCAACTATGGTCCAAGGGCTTGCTGGATCGAAGATCCCTGTTTCATCAGTTCTCTCACCTAGCTGAAACACAATCTCGAAGCGTTGTGAATAAAATCCTCAGATCTTCAGAAGTCCATCGTTTTGTCGAGATCGTTTTTCCATGAGATGGGGCCGAATTCTCCAACTCAGTGGAACTCTTGGGAATCCAGCATCGAGGTTCGTATCTATCGCCTCACCCTCATTGAGGTGTGGGGTCCATTGATATTGACGCCCTCACCCTCTGTTCATTGATGTTGTTGATGAGAGAGAAGAATTTCGATTAGAGGACACTTTCTTCAATGATGTGAAGATCCCTTGATTCTTCGTATTATCTTCAATCAGCTCCATAACGCATTGTGATCTCTTCATCTATCTTCGGAAGATTACAATGGTGCGTTTCTGTCCGAAAATGAGACATTCTCTTTTTATGCGGAACGTTATAGAGCAGACCTGCATGAATTTATTCGAACACTGCGAAGAAAGACCCCTTCCGTCAACTTCATGTTTCGCTTGAAATTTGCAATTCACAATTCATTCAGTTTATTATTTTTCAACAGTAAAAAGGAACACCGTAGTTCATTGACAAGAATAAAGCATTTCATCCTTTTCTCGACCTTTCCGAGAACGAAATCAATCGTTGAGGCCCCACAGGTGAGAGCTATTCAGTACCCGCCACAACCTTTATGAGAAGAAGAAAAGCTGTTCATTGCCACAAGGAATTTTGTTGATTTTCTAGTTGCATCATCGATGTTCTCACCAGGATCAGATTGACAAGCACAACATCCAATGGCAAAACTCGAATAAAAACAGATTTCATTTCCAACATCAATGAAATGATGCTTTCTGCCCTTAATCTTACTCAGATCGATGGTGTATACTGCGTCAAGTTTCGGGGTACTCATATCCGGTTTTTGAGCAGTTTGACGGAGTCCTTTTCAGATCGCATGCAAATCTTCCTCGCGTCACCTGCAAATGGCTCTCGTAGTAGAAATAGGTTCATGACCTTCGAATCATTTCATATCTCAACCGCTTACCCTCACATCCACCCAAACCCAAACCCACACCTACACCCTATTTCAAATCACCTGTAGAGAGCCTACAATAATTGTTTGCTCTGCGTACTCTCCCCTAATTTTTCTTTCGTCGAAAGAAAAAAAGATGGGTTTGCTCAAGGACTCTTATGGAAATGCTTGCATGTGTGGGGAAAAAAGTCCATGCAGCAGTCGACGAATGGTGCACCGTGTTGACTCTTAGCAGTGGGTTTTTTTCTCGTTCGCAATAAAAATCAGCATAGTCAGTAGTCAATGAAAGCTACGCTGAATCAACATTAGTTGATCACGGCAATGTGCCGTTTGGGTGCTACACTAACAGCACGTTTTTTAGATATTTCTGAGCAAAAAAAACAAGAGCGATAATAAAACACATGCTCAAAGGAGAAAAATCTTTACTACCTTCACCCATCGGATTACGGAGATATTTCAATGTGACTTGAAAGAGAGTTCTGCAACTAACAATGATGATGATGAATTGTATTTTTTGCTGACGTATCTAGACGTCTAATCGCCGGCACGACTCTTCAATTCCCTTTTTCGTTCTGACATCTTTTTCAACGTTGACGAAGACACCGCCTTTCCACAGGAGGGGTGAGGGTGTGGGTGTGGGTGAGAACAGCAACCATAATGTATGGATTGCACTTCAGCAACGAAGCTCATCAGATGGCAAAGATTCTGAGTAATTCAAAACTAAATAAATCACAAGATCCAGTTATCACTGTCACACACTGTCTCGTATGATGACAACATCTAGTCGCATTAGGGAGATCAGAGGGTGAGTCATAGAATAATCTCACGATCATGATTTCATCTTAATTATCAGAAGAACCTTCGGGTGGAGCGAGGAATCCGAGAACTGAAGAAAGATGAAGCCGTAAGTGCAGATGCATCGCAGCAACTAATTTTAATTGACGTTTTACGAAAATATTCTCGTTTTGGTAGTGATGGATAGGATTGACTGGACTAAGTATTCGTTGTTATGCTATAATCCAGATACTGATAAGGCTCAGCTGATGAAAGAGAAGTAACTTACTTGTCCTATGGCAGAACATGCTGAATGAAATGTGTGAATGAGAACTAACCTTTTGAAACCTATCTCTCTCTGAGCACCAACGGTGGTAATGCCGGTCTCTAATGGGAGTATTCTGATCATAACTATCCATGTGTACGTGATGCGATGCAATCCCGAAAAACGACAAACAAGTTATTCTCGACATTCTTTTGAATGGATAGGCGTAAAAGAATGCATTGACATTCAATGACAGGAATTTCATTGTTTTTCAATCGATCGAGGATGACACAGCAAATCTGATCACTGCAAAACTATCACTGACTTACACCATGCGAGGCACCACACAGCAGACAGCAATTGCATTTCACTACAAGATCACCGTCAGCAACCAATCTTGATTGCAGGTAGCCGCCCTATCCTAATCTGGGAAGATTCGTTCTTTCGCCCTCCAGCTCACACAACTCACCAACGCCTCTAGATATCTCTGCTCGAGATTTGGATGGTCGTTCTTGCTTCGTCGTTCGAAATTGGCGAATTCCTCCGCAAAAGGGCAACATCCTTGAATAATAGTCGATTTGAACAGAAAAATCATTTTTTTCTTGCCAACTGATCAGACTAAGCACTGAATTCTCAGCATTTGCTCAGACTCGAGGCTGATATGTCTGTTCATCTCACCCTCAGTTCCACTGCGCCCTGTGGTCGGCCTTCGGCCTCCCTCGAATTCCTTCATTCTCTGATTCCGCCTCACTATGCCTGCTGCTGTCCAAAACACAACTTCAGAAGGCGTTCTTTCTCTCTCTATGCTGGTGCTCTTTCACTATGACACTCACTACCTCAATAGGCATATGGCATGGTGCGGGTGCCACGAAATCTGGATTCAGCGTTTTTACAATGTCCTATTCGTGACTCGTTTCGGTCATTATCGGTCGACCTCCTCTTCATTCTCTCTTCCGGCCGCTGTATCGCAAATTGAAGTAGTCCTCCACAGAATGCCAATCTCTTTGGAGAATTAAAGTGAATCATCCTTCTTTCAATGATTTAGTCGTCAGTTCTTAGCATATGCTCAAGCTCTTTGCTGTCTTGTCTATCCGTCAGTCCACGACACAACCTCAGAAGACGTTCTCTCTTCATGCGGGTGCTCTCTCGCTCGGACACTTACTACTTCTCAGCGGCATATGGCATGATGCGGGTGCCACGAAAGGAGTGACCAGTCCCGCAGCTCACAGGGGTATATTGGATGGTGCGAGTGCCACGAAATCTTGATTCCACTCTGCTACCCTCAAGAAGTCTTTTGCCCTGATCGGAAAAGCCTCAAGGCAACCGAAATTTTCTATCTAGATAAGAAGAGAAACGCTCAGAAATGACAGTGAAACACAAATGAGAGGCACAAAAAAATTAACCCGGATGGCTGAAGGTGCGGTGCGGATACCGTGAATGTTAGTTAATTGAATCTGTCTACGTTTCTCGCTTTTCCCCTGAAGTCGAACGTTGGCTCTGATCGTTGTTGATTCGTCGTCGTTCAAAACTGAAGAACTCCTCCACAACGTGGCAATCTCTTTGAAGAAATGTCGAGTTGAATAGAAGAATCATTCTCCCCTTGCAAGATGACATGATTTGCCCTTCAGTAGTGATCATTTGCTTAGATTGTTGGATATGTTGTCTGTTGATCTGGACAACTCTGTCTCTCTTCCACAGTCCAAGACACGACTCCAGAAGGCGTTCTCTCCTCATGCTGGTGCCCTCATACTCTGACACACACACTACCTCAATGAGGATATGGTATAGTGCGGGTGCCACGAAAGGAGTGACCAGTCCCGCTGCTCACAAAGGTATATGGCATGGTGCGGGTGCCACGAAATCTTGATCAGCATTCTTTCTATGTTCTGTTCTTGACTCATATCTGTCAACTTCCTCTTCATTCTCTCTCTCGGCTGCTGTGTCGCAAATTGAATAGTTCCTCCACAAAATGGCAATCTGCTTCACAGAATTGAAGCGTTGCACGGAATAATCAGCCTTTCCTTGCGAATTGAACTGATTGAGCGCTCAGTTCGCATTATTCACTCTGACTCTCGGATATTTTGCCTGATCATCTCTCCGTTGGCTCCACTGAGCGCTTTGGTCGGCCTTCGACCTCCTCCGAAAATTCTTTCATTCTCTCATTTCGTCCCACTGTGCCTGCTGCATCTCTCTCTGTTCTGCCCAAGACACAGCAACAAAAGGCGTTCTCTCTCTATGCTGGTGCTCTCTTACGCTGACATTCACCACCTCAATAGGCATATGGCATAGTGCGGGTGTCACGACATCTTGATCTCGCGTTGTATCGCTGCCCTATTCTTGTCGAATTGCTCTCTGTATGCGATGCAACGATGATTCTGGTGGTTGAGCTACTCGAATCATTCATTTCAGCTTACTAGTATTCAGTACAGTGTCCATTGCTCTGATCCGCCAAGAAATCATCAGTCTTGTTATCAAGAACTATTCATTTCGACATCCAATGGAAGGCAGGCTCACCTTCAGAGACTTATCTCCTGTTACTATTCGAACAAAGCGCGTGATTGGATTGCAATCGGCAGAGCACCAAATTCACTCATCAGTGAAATCGAAAGCGCTCGCTGTCCCGGAAAGATCTCAAAATTATCTTTCTAACAGCAGAAAATATATGATACAGGAGACGATGACTGTGACAAGTATGGATATCCTTTAGCTAGTTGATTCAGAGCTAATATATTGAATCGAACTCAATATATTATTCTCTGCCTTCTCTCGTTCAAGATACGGTGCGTTGTTGTCTCGAATTCATCGTCGATCTCGTGTTTGAATGCGAATGAGCTACGAACTTATACCGATGTAAGTTAGTCTCCCATGCTTAGATGAATTGAGAGAGGAAAAATGCTTCAACTCCGGAAGCAACTGGCTCGATGGAGGACTCGAAGCGTACCTAGTCTGCGTTTCGCACTTGCATGGATGAAGATCACTTGTTAACGAGTTTTGGCTGTTTTACTCGGAAGCAGACTGAAGAATGTGGAAGATTTGGAGCAGGGACATAAAGATTAGTTATTCAGCAAATGTGGACAAGTATTGCGCTGGGAATAATCCCCTCGCAAAAGAGATAGAGCCAGAGTATGGATTCTGTGTATTCGTCTGAGTTTTACTCTAGACGGTGATTAGTTAGTAAGATCATCTTTGATAGAAAGTGAAGTCTGAGAAGTTGATGAATTCATTTCAAACTCTTGAAGAAGAAATTGTTGTGGATAAAAGAAAAAAGTTTCTTGAGTGTCAATCTCTGTTTCCTTTTCGATGGTTGCTGATTTCATTGCTTTCCTGACAGTGCACAGCCGATACCACATCCAGCGCCTGGTGCACAACGAGAACAACTGCAGACCGGTCTTCCTTGAGATTGATACAAGGACCAACAGCGCCACATAATGCCTTCGCCACTTCACTTCAACCCCACATATCCATTCGGGCGCATGCTGACTGAAGATCAAGAACCCCTCTTGATGGTGCAGCAACTGGACTAGCATCAATCACAACCAAGGATAACCATAATAATAAAATAAAATACTTGATTATCTTCCAAGTGATGGATTTTGAAACAACGAAATCAAGTGTATACTTCAGTATGTCTTCTATTAAGAAAATGATTTTGATATTCCATCCTACGTGTTGGATCGATCTTCACTACTAAAATCTAAACTCGCCTGATGATGAATGGTTGAAGTTCCGTCCTAAACGATGGTCATTCGTAACTTGGATTTTAAATTACCTATATGGACTCACACTCACCCTCAGCCTCAGCCTCACCCAGCATTATCATAAGATCGATGATGACGCGAACAATGTGCTAATGATTGCAGCAACCAATCAATCAACTGCAATAACTACGCAAAAATGCTGTGACTTGTTCAAAATCCTTTTCGAACGCAACACAGAAGTTAATCTAGAGAGTCACTACAAAAACGATATTGGTTTCGAAGTCAATTTGCTTTACTTAGGCTTACGATCACTTTTCCATCATCCTGTCAAAACTGAAGAATTCGTCGAAATTTGCCAACATTTAGAGTCTCTTCGATGTTTTTTAAAACATTACAAAAGAATAGTTCACCGCCATTCGAACTGTTTACGGAATCATGAACTTTTCCTAGAATATGACGTTCTCCTTTTCATTTGCAGCTAAACAGATACTGACGAAAGTGAAAAATAAAACATTAGCCATCACTAGATCGAGATCTTGTCCTCATCTACTGCTCACAAATACAACTGATTTATCCACAGACAATCGCAATACAATGGAAAAAATCAGCTATAAATGAACAAGTCAGTCTAGGGACGAGTGAATCGAGATTCGATGAACCTTACTTGTTGGTTCGTCTCTTTGAATTTAGAAAAATTATATTTTTCGTAGAACACAATAAGAACGTTAAAAGTAATAGGAGCAATATTGAGTTTCCGTTTGTCAAAGCATTAGAATGTGTGCTTTTCGACTTTAAAGCAGTGTGGCTTAAAATATCATTTATGTGTTAGGTATAAAAAAAAGAGACACCCTCACCATACTGCGTCATGTCAACACAAGCTATGATCAGAAGTGTAATATGTTCTATCGTTTTTGTTCTTCTGAGGTAAATGCGATCGATTTTTATGTATGATTCTACTCACATTTATCGATTTTCTATTTTAGCGGTGCGGATTTGACAACTACAACCACTGCACAGCAGTTTGGTAAAGCTTACGTTAATGCGTCTTAGTTTCGCTTAAAACTAATTTAAAATCAGATATACGCATTTAGCATCTAATATTAATCTGCATTAGGGATGACATATAGTACTACTAATGATAATCAGTAATAGTTTTGAAAAGTAATACACAAATAAGATAGTAGAATAGCTTCTAATCATTGATTAGGTTTCCATTTTCTCATTGAAGTATTTTGGCATCGTGAGTTTTCATTTTTTTAAAACATACATTGATTTTAATATTTAAGTATTACTGGTGAAAGAATTATACTTTATGAATTGTGGAGAACAAGTTTTTCAAAATAATACTTCATCAAAATGTAGTAAATTAACATAATCATATAATACGTTCTTGCTCATGTAAACCAAGAGAAAAGTATGCACCCTTTCCGTTCCTAATTTGTACAATTGTCATTATTAATAACCTTGGACCATGTCAGTGCATAGCAGAATTGTATTTTTCAAATTTTACAAATATGTCACTTTGTCTGATAAGATGGATAGTCTCTAGGGCAAGGAGGCGAGGGTGGAGGGAGCAAGACTTCTGAAGTACAGAGAAGTACATGAAGCATGAAGTCTGCGTTCCTCCCTTGCTACAAGGACAACAAGAGACATAAACGTGTGTTGACAATGAGATGACTGAAGGAACAAACGAACGACAAAATAAAATAAAAGATCTCAGTTAGTAGTTCATATTGTATTTCAATTTCGTAGAATTCAGTTACATATTTCACTTTTATTCACTACCCTTTCGGATAGAATCATTCTTTTTTCAAAACTTTGTTCCATCTCTTATTGTGATAATTGTTTTTCTTTATTTTAAGTATCACTACGAGCACCTGCTATCAACATTCATCCGAATAAAAAATGGGCTCAGAATGGTCTCACTGTGGCTGGAGGAAATGGACATGGTAATGGAAGCAATCAACTTGATGACCCACTCGGTTTGTATGTCGATGATGATCAAACTATTTATGTCGCTGATGAGGATAATAATCGTATTATGGAATGGAAATTGGGTGCGAAAAGTGGCAAAGTAGTTGCAGGTGGTAATGGAGAAGGAAATGGAACTCATCAGTTAAAATACCCATACGATGTGATTGTCGACAAAGAAAGAGACAATCTCATCATCTGCGATTGGGGAAATAGGAGAGTAGTTCAATGGTCTCGTCGACATGGTACTAGTGGAGAAACGATCATCTCGAACATCGATTGTCGGGGTTTGACAATGGACGAGAATGGATCTCTTTATGTCGTTGACTATGGAAATGATGAAGTGAGACGATATCGAAGAGGAGAATCTAAAAAAACAGTGGTTGCAGGTGGTAATGGAAGAGGAAGTGGCCTCGGTCAATTCTCTTCTCCATATTACGTATCTGTTGATCGGGATCATTCAGTTTATGTGTCTGACTGGGGAAATGATCGTGTAATGAAATGGGAAGAAGCTGCAAAACAAGGCATCGTTGTAGCTGGTGGTCAAGGGAGGGGAGATAGTCTTTCACAACTAGCAGGTCCTCTAGGAGTTGTTGCCGATCAATTCGGCACAGTCTACGTAGCTGATCAATGGAATAATCGAATAGTGCGCTGGCCAAAAGGAGTCGCAGAAGGAAATGTCATTGCTGGTGGAAACGGTGGTGGATCACAGCCGAATCAATTCGTGTATCCCATTGGTATAGGATTCGATCGGCATGGCAATCTCTATGTCGCCGATAAATGGAATTTTCGAATACAAAAATTTTCAGTTGAACAGACAACAAATCAATAATGTTTATTTGTGGTGGTGTGATTGAAATTGATTTGTATTGAATAAAAGGACATCTATTCCCGATTAATCAATAAATGTATTAGCTATTCGCATCGCTTGAATTGATTTGAGTTAGTATTGATATGCAGACTTGATAAGATTCCAACTTTACCTGACGAGTTTCTTAAGAGACAGTCCGCTAGAGAACGATACTTCTGATACGATGTTGGCTGGAGAAATTTTTTTGATTTCTAATTTGAGTAGTACAAAATAAAGGTCATCTATGACTATTGCAGACCCCAAAATATGAGCTCATTCTGACGAGCTTTCCCCAAGCTACGAGAATTAGAATGATAAGGGTACTTAAAAAAAATGGATGAATAAATAACAAATAAATCATGCACATATTAGAATCGCTTTTGTGAGAGTTTGGAGAAACGAAAGGTAATTTGAAACTAACTAAATCTTTTATTAGTTTTCTTCTCTGTCAATAGAACATATTAGACTCGCTTTTGTCAAAGATCAAAAACATGAAGAGTAATGTGAAACTAATTAAATCTCTTGTTGGTTTTCTCTCTGTCAATAAAAAGATCACTTTTCAAAAATTGTAAAAATCAATCTTCTGCACGTCGTTTGTCTATATATATATATACATGTGTATTTTGATAAAGCCGTTGATATCCAAACATAAATCGATAGTTAATCATTGCAGGTGAAAATGGCACTCAAATTGATTTACGTTGGAATAATGTTGGTAATTTGGTTGAATGCTGAACGTTCAGTCTCAGGTATAACTTTAGCGAATCAATCTGTGACACCTAAGTCCTCTCTAGGTTTAGAAAACAACACAAGTCCACCGGTAGGTATTGCAAGCGGACGGCTTTCATGTCTCTCCGGAGACGGGATGGTTCTAATGAAATCTGGCCTATTGAAGCCTGTTGCTGAACTGAAATCCGGCGATGTTGTCATAGCCATGAATATAGCAAAAAACGAAGTTGTTGAATCGGAAATTCTCATGGTCGCACATTCGTCGCCGACCACGCTAAGTATGCAACTATGCTAGTTTTCAACAAAAACCCTACTCTCAATTAACTGTACTTTATTTTAGCGCTTTTCACTGCCATTGAAGCTTGGAATGGCCAAAAGGTTTTCTTAACGCCTAAACATCTGATTGCACTAAGTTTACAAACAAATACAACACCAAGTTTTATCTACGCCGAAAATGTCCAGGAAAATGATTATATTTACGTGCGAGATGAATATAATCAGTTGATGTCTGTTAAGGTGAAAAGTGTTAGCGAAGAAATGAAGATGGGTTACTATTCTCCTCTTACTTTGGAAGGTATGTATAATATAAACACAGATATTCAATCCGCTACCTTTATTTTTTGATTTGTCCGTGTTTCAGGTACAATTATTGTTAACGACGTAAGTTCATAGCAGATCCGAACGCTCTCTTTCTAGTATAATATTGTTCATTCGGTATTTTCAGGTAGTTACATCGGTCTATGCACTCATCAACAGCCATCACTTAGCTCACAATGGTTTAGCTCCTCTTCGTTGGTACTACAAGATTGTTAAAAGTCTGGGCCTTGCAAATGAACCGTTTGCACCTCCCAAACCAAATGGACAACTTCATTGGACGAATCAATTTTTGTATCTGGTCTCGAAGACATTGGCACCACACGTTTTTTCATAAACAGTTGCTTTTCCCATCATTTTGAATGTGATCTTAATTTCGGAAATAAAATTCAGATTCTTCTTTCACTCACATCCGCATTTTTTGACCTAATACATACTTCACTGAAATACAGATAAAAAACAGCTTGCAAATACGGCCACAGAATCTATTGCAACGTAACAGACTGGTGTAACACTACTTCTTTTCAATTTTCACCGCTCCTTACCCTGATCAGTGTTGGAGGAGTGAACTTGTGCTTTAGTTGTGCTCACTGACTCAGTATCTTAGAAAGTGGTTGCTGCTACTCTCCTCTTCTTACTGTTCTCTTGCTTAGCAGTCTGTGTAGGGGACTATCAGTTTCAGCCAAGGGGGAAAAAGCAGATCCTGGAGCCATGAGGATCCATCGATTTTCTTCAAATTGAAGAATGACACTTGAGAATGCTCGGTTGGCCGTCATTAGGCCGAAAGGAAAATGACCGAACGGACTAATGTCGAAAGAAAATTGTCGAAAAGAGATGAAGGAAGAGGAAAAACGTCGAATGACGAAATGCCGAATAATTAGCGATGAAAGGGACAAATATCAAAAGACAAACGTCGAAGAGGGAGATATGACAAAGAAGGATGTCTCTGCTGTTCATCGTCTGTAAGCTTCTTTTCTTTCAAATCATAGATATGATTCTATTGGTGTGGAATTCGAGCCAGTACTAATAGTGATACGCAATAGACGAGTGATTGAAATGATCAAAGTCCTATCTAGTTTCAGATCGATCAGCATGACCACTGAAAATCAAACACCGTTGGCCGTCTCTTTCACTCAGTCGCAAAAGGGGAAACCTATGCTTGCCTTGGACAACTATGTATTCAAGCTGAATAAAGCCGGACCAAACACGAAATACTGGATATGTACATTCAATGGATGTTCCGCGAAGGCTCATACAACTGTGGAGAACACGATGGTCAAGCAAATCGGCGAGCATTGTCATCCTGCCGAAGAAGAAAAAACTGTTCGTGAATTTCGTGCAAGAGTGAAAGAACGGGCTATTCAAGAAACCACACCTATCCCACGCATATACGATGAAGAGTGTGAAAAGGTTATTCTGTCACTGGCTGCGATATCGATTCTACCGAGTGAACGAGAAATGAGTAACCAAGTGTTTCTTGAGAGAGCAATAATAATTGATTGAATTTTCTTTTGCTTCCTAGACAGTGTAGTCAACAAGGCACGTCGTCGAGCTACACCTACGATTCCTACAACACAGCTATTTGATATACCTGATCTCTATACGAAAACGTTGAGAAACGATGTCTTTCTGATCGTTGACAAGATGATCACAAGACGGCAGAGAATGATTCTATTTTCATCGGCTGAACAATTGAATTTACTCTTCTCATCTAAAACCATTCTCATGGATGGAACGTTTTCAACCTGTCCGAAAATATTCGATCAAGTCTATACCACTCACGCTATAAAATATGAACAATGTAAGTCAACGCAGTCCCTGTCATCTATCTCAGTAAATCTGATCCACGTAGCGTTTCCTTGCGTCTTCGGATTACTGCCAAACAAATGGAAGACGACGTATCAATTTCTGATTCATGAGTTGAAATGCATCGCTGATCAAATGAAACTCGAGTTTACGCCGAAAGTCGTGATGAGTGATTTTGAACCGGCTCTAGTGGGTGTGGTGAAGACTGAGGTAAATGTTTCATTTCTTAAGACTAGTTGGCACGTTTCACTTTCTTTGCTTTACAATTCAGCACCGCAGCACATCTGTCGTGCTATTTTCACTTCACACAGGCGATTTACAGGAACATACAGCATCTTGGACTAACCTCTTCCTACAACACCGACGCTGATGTGAAGCATTTCTGTCGGAAGTTAACGGCACTGGCACTTCTACCAGAACTGATCATCGAGGATACATATGACGAACTGACCAATTCTTTACCGACGAGAATGAGAGAAACGATGACAGGCTTATTGAATTATTTCTAAGGCCAATGGTTGGACAAAGTTCCTGTTAATCAGTGGTGTGTCCATGGTCTGTCTATGCGAACGAACAACAACGCTGAGGGTATATCTTCGTCTCCATCCTCGCTCTACTTTGAAAGAGTCTCATTGGTTTAGCGTTTCACAGTCGTTTCAATCGTCGGGTGCAAATTCATCATCCGAACATCTGGTCGTTCATAAAGTTTCTTCAGGGAGAAGAGAACCGCTTCCATCACATGTTTACTCAATTCAAGGCAGGCTTATGTGTTAGGAATAAACAAGCGAAAACACTTGCTATTCAAGATCGCATAGATAATCTGGGAGAACGATATCGAAGTGGAACTACTACGGCGATGGAATACTTAGACGGTCTCTCCTATACAGTTGCCAAACGAAAAAACTGATCTTCCTTTTTCTGTCAATCTGAACTCATGTTTAAGAGACGGTCCATGAGAAAACCGACCTTTTTTCAGACTGCTGGCACCTGTCGAATCTCAGATTCTTTCCATTATATGCTAGATCGATAGAGCATCTAAAGAAACCTAGAAACCCAAAATATCTCGTTTTCAAAATGCTCCTTCGAGGAGATCAAGGCCGAAGAACTAC
>CAJNOQ010001551.1:0-30483 GCA_905250885.1 Didymodactylos carnosus | reverse complement strand
TTTTTTTTTTTTTTTTTTGTTTTGTAAATAAAATAAAAAATTTTTTAAAAATTTCTAATTAATTGAAAAAATTGTCTTCATTCAAATTTTGTCATGATAGTGTAAGTCTAAAAGGTGCATATTTTATTACCAGTCATTGTAAATGGATAAAATTATAATATATGTCACATAGTTGTTGTTAAATTAAAAAATATAACTCATTGGAATGTAAAAGTAATTTATATCACCATTTTTGATATATCGTGTTGTTATCTGTGTATGTATGTGTTATTATGAATATTAAAATATCGTGAAAAATTACACATTATCATCAAAAACGTGTCTACGTTTGTCTGTTTGTTTGGTAAAATATTGCGTGTGGTTATATATTAAAAGATATTACTTAATGCTGATTTTGTATTAAAAAAAAACAACAGAAGAAAGTACAACACTGTCATTTTCTACTCTATAATATGTGATTTATTTTGTAGTAAATAATTGTTTTACGTTTCAATCATGTATAGGAAAAAAAAATATTTCAAGTTAATATGACAACAAATTAAAATAATGTTATTTTTTTTAAAAAAAAAGGTATTAATATTGATCCAGTAATTTGATTTTATATTAATAAAAAAAAAAAAAAAAAAAAAAAGAAAAAAATAATTTCATATTTTTAATGAGAAGATACATTTTGTTTGTCATGTAAGTATTCTTGAGTTAAGGTGAACCAACGTCATAAAACAACTAAACATGTCATTATGATATTCTATTGTTTGTTTTGAAAAGAAAAGAAAAAATATTAGATGCCATTGTCTAATTAAATAATAGTTTATATTTCCCTACGGTTACTCAGTATATAGTTTAAGAAAAAAAAAATTTATTTTTATTTTACAATAAAATATCATTTCCTGTTGACGACTTTTCTTTTAGATTAGTAAAGTTATATTACAATTCATTTAGTGTAAATTAAACGCAATGTAAATGGGTAACTTGACCTACAAATGGGCGTTGAGTATATAATTTCGCTCAGTATATACCTCTTCAACTAACAAAATCAATGTATTTACATTAGATATCATGGAATCTAAAACTGATTTGTGATCTGAATAAATACGTAAGTACTTTTTTATTCTTCTCTCTTTCTCTATTAATATCAATATCAATAAATTATTATACCATTACCGTCGTACAAGATTTAATCATTAGAAAGAAATGTCCAGTTGACTAGGAAAAAATTAGCAAAAAAAAAATGAATAAAAGATTAATTGGATAAAAGAGACACGTGATAGTTGGAATATAATACAGCTATCGTTTTGCTTTCTAGATTACGAATAAAAGTGTCAAAAAAAAAAGAGTAAACAAGTACTTTCATACAGGTTATACTTATTAATCGGTCTAGTTTATCTGGTTAAATTTTTTAATAGAATTTTCTTCTCTTACTTTTTTCATACAGTGATTGGCTCTTTTTCATGTAATAGTCACAATAAAATAACAATCGAAAAAAACATTGTTCTTGGTAATTATCAGTGTTTTTTTGTTTTTTTTTAATGTTAATCGAAGTAGAGAAGTTATTTTCTAATGATTATACTCTAGGACTAATTGAGAAGTTGTACTTTGATACACATTCATCTCAGCAAAGATTGATGTAAATCACAGCAGTCAGTCGCAAACTATATGTTGATTTTCAAAAAAAATTACATGAGATAAAATTGTCTTTTATCAATGAGAAAAACGAAGCAAAAAAAGAAGGCCATAATAATCAGAAAACCTTAAATTAGAGATAAGGATAATAAGACATAAATCTATTCTTATTCTCTTCATGATTAATATTACACACGCTGATTTTTTTTAATATTGTATATTTATATTATTTAGTCGATTCCCTCTCTACATATATGTGTAATATTAGTAGCAAATTATAGAAACAATGTTAGACATTAATCAAAAACAATCGTCTCAGATAAAAACAAAAAGTCAATTTATTCATTTTATTCAAGGTATTGCAATAACATTATTTACATTAACAATTATTATAATAATTTATTTAACATATATCTATTGTAAAAAATTGTCACCATTTATTAATTATGCAATTATTTTTGATGCCGGTTCATCACATACAAAAATGTATGTTTATAATTGGCCAGCTGATAAATCAGATGGTTTAGGTTCAACATCAACTGTTAGTGAATATTTTTGTTGTTCATTATCATCAATTGTTAAAACATTACCAATAACATCTAATTCAACAAAATTAACAGAAATAAAATTTCGTGCTATTTCTGATTTTGAAAATCATTTAGAATATCTTGAAGAATATTTTCATGTATGTTTAGAAGATGCTAAAAAAAAAATTCCATCTACTAGACATGGATATTCACCAATATTTTTGGGTGCTACTGGTAAATTAATTATAAAAATAATTTTTAATAAAAAAATAATATTTATTCTCTTATTTTATTTTATTTTTAGCTGGAATGAGATTAATACGTCTTAGAAATAAAACAAAATCAGATGAGATTTTAGACAAAATACGTGAAATATTTTATAATTATCCATTTCAATTTGTTAGAATGAGACAAGTAATGTATTAAATATAAATTTTAAATTTTTTTGTTAAAATTATAGATTACATTTCATTTTTTTCTATATCTAGGTGAGAATATTGACAGGTCTTGAAGAAGCTATTGATGGTTGGATAACAACAAATTTGTTATTAGAAAAATTTAATCACAAACATGGACGTCGAAAATCTCAAAAAAATTATAAATCAGATGAAATTGATTCGGATATGGTTGGTGTTCTTGATTTGGGTGGTGCATCAACACAAGTAACATTTACTCATAATAATTTACCAAATGAACAAATACCATCAAAATATACAACAAATATTACATTATTTGATAAAATTTATTCACCATATGCTCATAGTTATTTATGTTGGGGTAAAAATGAAGTACATAGACGATATCGTGCTCGATTAATAAATGAACAAATGAAATATCTTCTATTTCAACAACAGTATATACGTTTAAATATAGATGATTATTGTTTGCCAAATAATGCAAATGAAACAATATTATGGAATACTATATTTCGTTCACCATGTCTAATAAATGAAAGAAAACAATTTTTTATACAAAATAAAACTAAAAATGTATCAACAGTTTTATTTATTGGTAAAGGTAATTCGACTATGTGTGAAAAATTAATATTAAATTTAATTAATATAAAAAAATTAGATAAAAATATTAATTGTTCATATAAAGCAGATTTTTGTACATTTGATCATACATATCAGCCAACATTACCAAAAACTAATGATTTTATTGGTTTATCCGGTTATTATTATGTATTTAATAATTTAGCGTATGGTTTACATAATCGAACAAATCAAACATTTGATAAATTTAATTTAAAAAATTATCGTATATCGGATATTAAAAAACGTATTGATAATGTATGTGAAAAATCATTTGATCTCTATCAAAAACAAGAAGATATGTCTCAATATAATGAACAACATAAACGAACAATGTGTTTTGATGGTTGGTATGTTTGGTTATTATTAACACATGCTCTTGGATGGAAAGAAGAAAATTTAAAACGTCTTAGTTTTGTAAAACGTTTACCAACAGGTGAAGTAGGTTGGACACTAGGATATATGATTAATCAAACAAATTATATACCACGTGAATATAGACGAAAAGCATTACAAAAAAATTCATTTGTATTATGGTTATGTCTTGCATTAACGATTGCATTAGCATCAATCATATTTCTAATATTAACGTGTCAAAAATATATTAAATATTATAGAATTAAACAACAAAATAAAAGAAGACATCAACAACAGCAACCATCAAACAGTCATTCTATACCAGTTGAAGAAAATGAACTTATTAGATAAATGTAAGAAATTTCAGTCATCTTTACATCTCTTTTCAGCCGCTCTTTTTCCATTTTCTAGTCAACATTTTGAAATTAATTTTATAAAGGAGAAACATTAATAATATCAATTATAGATAGTATTAGTTCGATTGTTGTTTTTTCTCACAATATCCTTTCATTTTGTGGGCTCAAGATGATTCTTCCTATCAGAATAAAAACACATTCTTGTGTTTAAAGTGAATTTTTAGACTTTAACAATACCAAACTTTTAGAGAGGAATAAGAATATATAAAATGTAAACTAATTTCTATTGTGTTTTTAATTTTTATTTCCATTTCGACCAATTTTTTTTTCCGAGTGATACAAGTGTGTTTTCTAAGAAGCAGTATCTAGTCAAATGCTTGCTTAAATCAATGTATGATCGTTCATTTTATCAAAACGTTTTAATACAGAGGATTGTTCTGTTCACCAGTAGATCATTTCAGTTATATTAGAATCATGTACGATGAGGGTTCGTCGAGTGCTTACTTTTTTGCAGGTAGTAGGGCAGGTTGCAGGGGCAGGTAATTATCAAAGGAACAAATCTTATTCTGATCTGTTTGAAGAACAATGCGGAAGTTTTACATAGCCAATGCATATGTCAAAGTGATCTCTATGATGTTTGTACAGAATAAATAGTACGTTCTTATTGTACAACAGGATCAACAGATTAGAGTTCGTTGTCTCCTATACTAGATCTCTACGCATTGATCTAACACATTTTTTTTCTTTGTAAACTCTTTTTATGTTGTATATGGTATTATTTAGTAGTTTTATTTTTAACCGTTTTATAACAGGTATTGTGCAAAAGTTCCTTCATAAAAACATACATCAATTTAGTGTTTTTTCTCTCTTATTTCATATTCTTGCCGTTCCTAACATGCTATCGTATGCTTTATGTCGACCAATAAAACCATTTTCATGCACGAATACACAATCGATATCAATCGAGTTGCCACTCAACTATAATCCTAATTAACATTTTCATACAAAACGTACAAAATAAGTAAAAAGTTACCTATTTTCAAACGATGTTTTTACATTTACTGTCACAGCTTGTATATATCATCTTCTATTGGGATCAGGATGTAGTGCATATTTGATTGTTATCACAAGATTTTATTTATATTCAATATCTATCAAAAATTTATAGTCAAATACAATTATTCAAACAAATTGGTTAACCTTAAATGAAGCATTAGTTTATTTATAACTTTTAGCTTTTATCAGACAACAATCTAGTAATGAGAATATCACACCCTGTTCTCGCAAACCTATATAGTCTTTTGTTTGAAGAGCTTTCCCCGATATTCATATATCAATCAAATAAGTCATAGACAGCCAGTAATCAAATCACTGCATCGGTTTTGAAAAAGTTTGTTTCCGCACTGAGAAAAGTCGATTTTACTTTACTGAGAAAAATTGGAATTCTGCCCTAATTCGCAATTTTCTCTATCAGAACTCAACTTTTACGCAATGAAAATATCAGATTCGAAGTCAGTGTCAAAAATTGAGTCGAATGATACATATTTCAAAATTTTTCGTTGATTTTCATTTTTTGATGAAAATCTTAGTAATTATTCGACGTAAAAATTCAACAAGAATTAAAGTGATCGAATAGGATAAAACAGTACATCATTCGACTCGATTTTTGACGCTGATATCGACCGATCCTAGTCGAGGTTGCTGTAGGAGATGGTTGTAATGAAATTCTTCGTCCTTACGTGCATATGGTCAGTTTTTGCTACTGAATCCAAATAGAATGATTTCAGAAAATTTTAATCAGTGTAAACGGACAAATACTTGAATTGATACAATATACTGGATATTAACGTCAAAACTTCCAGAGGTATCGAACAAGAAAATCAGTTTTGAAATGAGCCTTTTTTTCGTTTAGAGCCAACTTGCAAGTCTGTCCTCACTCCAACGGGCAATAGTCGTTGGAAGCAAAATTAGCTTGTATAGTAGATCAACTAGTCTACTATGTATATTGACAATATTTGAATAAAAACATTTCGTTTATTTTAGAAAATCTACAAAAATTTGAGGTGTTTTTTGGCTCGTTGTTCACACTTCTTTTTGTATGAGTGCTCACATGTACAAAGTCAGATCTACATATGATTTTGGCCATAGGTAGTACTTCACATATAAAAGGTTTTGAATAATTAAGCTCATTTAATTATGTGTTTGAACGCGCTCAAAATAGAACACCTGTACGCGTTTAAACACGATTTTCTTCAGTATTTAGAAAAAAACACATTTGGACGCATGTTTTAGGCAACAAATTTTTATATGGGTTGATCTATACTACCTATGTTCTATATATGAATATTTAATATTGTTTCTCGGTCAAGATATTTGAAAAACGAAATCGATTTTTTGTTTAGGTTTGTTCTTCCACGATTTTAGGGCTTTTACTAACAATCTCATAAGTTCAGCAGGAAGTAACGTCTAGTAAAGAAATTTGGGAATTAGCTACTGTGATTATATGAGCCAAAAATGTGAACGTCGATTGGGCATCGTCTACGACAAGAGATCGCCTTATTTGTGCAGTGGCTCATAAATGAACGTTTAACTGATATTTTATTTGATAAAATGTATGATCCATTTGCTCAAGACATAGATACAAATTGAGAGTGATATTGATATAGACAAGAATATGACGTAAATCTGTTATAAAACACACTTGATATTGTTTATCTTTATTATTTAGATACAGAATACACACAAATTTCAGTATCAGTACTAACTGTTTTAATCCATCAGGGAATGTCAGAAATCAATATCAAGAGGACAGTGGTAGACAAGCCATGAATATAACTGATAAAGATAGATTTTCTTATCCGAATTGAATCTAAACAATCATGTAGGTAACTGTCTATCCTAAAGAGTTTTCATTATTCTGAAATTTTTAAAATGTTAAAAAACAAATGGTTTCAGTACTATTTACTTTTGATGATAATGACACATTTCTTTTCTTGGTCAATACATTGCTATTACTAATAATCGCATAACATTCAATAAAAATATGTGCTATATCGTGACAAAAAAAGCACAGTAAGCACATAGTAACACTTCGTGTGCACTTTATTCAATTATATCAGTATTTTATCACCAATAAATATTAATCGTACCTAACAAGGTCAGGATTTCTGTAAGGTAACTGTTTCAGTAGAAAATGTGTAACAGTGAAAATGGTGCATTCAAGTTTTGAGGATCATAGTTGTTGATGCCGACGTTTCGTAACTAGAGCTGAAGAATCGTCTTGTCTTAAACCTACTATTAGAAAAGAAAAGAAAAGAACAAACAAGCCTATTTTCCAGTCAATTTTTGAGAGGATGATGAAGATTTTAGCAAAGACTGACACAAAAATCGTACAAAGTTAAAAAACATTGGCTGAGTCGACAATATTTAGATAGATACCATACGAAAAATTTAGGGGTAAATGTGACAAAAAAAAAATCATTAATTTACGCGTCTCTACAAGGTATGACCTAGGCATGAAATACGGTACATGGAGGGTCTCAATAGGCATAATTTAGTACTTAAAGTTGGTGTCTCAGTTCACCGATGAAAAGCGATTTGTTTATCCTGCTCAATTGTTCGCTTTTCATTATATACTTGATCGGTATCAAAAGCACTATTGATATGCGCTTCTATGCGATCATTGAGATATTGTATCGATGCTGTTTATTCGGTATGTTTATACAATAATATATGAGAATATATTTATTTTCGCCAGCAAAAAAAGATTTAATTGCTGTTTATTTTATTATAAAACTTATAGGAGTCATAAACAACATAGTGAATTAATATACTGTTTTGAGCTTCTAAAACCGATTCACTTAAACAGATCCCTGAATTTACTTCGATTGGTTAAACACAAAAATGAATGGAAACACTACCAAAATTATATTTTTTTATTTCAGTCAAAGAAATAGATATCTAGTACTAAACATAAAACAAATTTTGTTTTAACTCTTATACACAGGCTCACCCTTTTTTCCGTTCGATAACTTTACTAATGTTTGTTTCCTTTTCTTCATTTTGTTGAACAAGATTGACAAAAAAGTAAAAAAAAAAACAAAAAGAAAGAAGTAACGCAATGAGAAGAAAAACAGTTAAACCAAAAAAAAAGAAAAAATACAAAGAGCAAAACTATCATCACATAAAAAGGAGTTTCATAATAAACAAATAAACAACAACAAATGCATCACTTACACTCCAATATCATGTACAAAAATGAAATTTTCAAAATGTGCGCTTTGTACTTTTTTTAAATACATAGACAGCGCTTACAATAAAGGATAATAAAAATAATACATTTAGAGAGAAAGAGAGTATTGATATTCAATGTATTGGTCACTTCTCCTCGTAAAGATCTTCAACCAAAAGAACAGTTGCCACTAATGCATCTTTGACGGCCTACAATAAACAAAACCAAAGTCATCATATTAAGAATAATCGGCAAATTGATTTCAAAACCAAGCATGCGTAAATAAGAATATAGAGCCTCGACTATTTCTTCAGATCTGGGCACAATTAAGCGATGGTAATGTCGATTTTTAAGTCTCCCAATTTTGCCAACGCATTTAAAAGCAAATGAAAAAAATGAGCAAGATTTTACTTAAACTGATTGCTACAATTCTATTTGGGTTAGTGTAAAACTTAAGCTTACTCACAGTATCAAAAAAGGGTGTATTGTTCACAAACTTATTCAAAACATATGAGAATACGGGATCTATTTTAGACGATCGTGAAATAAAAACAGGACACAAAAGATGATTGTTGCAGTCGAAAACAAACCGAGCAGTTGCTAGAAACGTGATATAGTGCACTATTAAACCTTCACTTGACTTAGTGCATTCCAGTAGCAATAGCTTTCTGGATCATTAGAATACGACAGGATAACTTCTAAAATCAGCAACTTTCAATGGCCATTGTCTAAATCGATTTGCTTTTCTGTAACAGAAAAAAATATGCTAGAAAATTTGAGCTCCCACCGATTACCAAACAACAAAATCAGTAAAATAAGTCACAGAAAAACAGAGGACTTATTGTTAACTATAGTTTATCTTATGCGGCAAAAAAACCAACTAAAATTTGTTTTAATTCAATATGTTATGATCCATATTCAACAGCACCATAAAAAAAAGTCTTTTCCCAATAAAAATTTGATCTTTCATTTTCTTCCATGAAAACTTGTTGTTGCAGTTCTAAACATAATTTCATACCTTGACTGAACGTTCAATTATCTTCTCACTTTCAAATATTTTTTCTAATCGATCGTCGAATAGTGATGATGAGTACTATACTAAGGAGAAGCAGAAAGATGAAAATATATGTATTTATCAAAAACAAAAAAAAAAAAAGCTCAAGATGACTCAGCTAACATGCGAAAGGGGAAGAGATTAGTATGGGCCCATTTTTGCAGAATGCATGTTTTGTATGTGTGTCTATGCATAGAAAGAGAGACAAACAACAGAAATGAGAATTGTATTTTTAATATACCAGAACTCCGACATCTGGACTTAATCGTACCGTATCGACGACCGAATATGAATTTGGTTCAGCTATTGATGTATTACTATTAATAATTTTATTATTATTATTACAATTCTCCGATGGTGGCTGTACGATTTCAACGGTTTTTGTTACGTCTGTTGTTGTGGTAGTTATTAAAACTGTTTCTACCTCAGTTTCCGTTATTTGTGTTTTCTGAATTGTTTCGGTTAAACAAACTGCTTCTGGTGATTTTATGCCTGAATTAATATCTAAATAAAAAATGAGAGAAAATTAACTATTGTACAGGCGATGTATTTTATGAATCTTAGGAATGTTTGCATATGATCGAATTAGACACTATAATTATTTTGAGTTAAATTATAATTGACGCGAACCTTTAGAAATAACAGTTTCGCTGGTCGTAATTGGGATATTATATGTGTCCGCTGAATAAAGTAAATTATTATCGCCATTCGCTAATGTATGATAAAGTTGTTCTTGATGGTGGTGACTATTTTCCTGGTTATTTTCGCTATCACTGCTAATAACAGCAATATCATCATCTTCATCCATGCCTTCTTCAAGCTCATCATCTGGCATTTGTTGTTGTACCTGTCCCATTGTATCATTCATTTTTAACAAACCATTCGTTAAATTGTGACGTGGATATTTTTTTCGATAGATTCTGTCATTGTCATCTTCATTTTTATCGGTATTATCATCAATATCTAAAAAAATAAAAGAACGATGAGTCTTACATAAAATCAGAAAAATGATCATACAATCTCTCACAGACAGTGAAAATGAACTCGAATTAGTGCATTTAATGATAGACACATATTGGATCAGAACAAGTACTAATTTTACCTTCGAAATCTTTATCTATAACTTGTTGTTTTCCATCCATTTTCCATCTCCTTCCAAAAATATGTGATAATCTATCGATCTCACCATTTCCATTTATCGGTTTAGATGTTTTTATTTCCATTTCATTATCAATTTCTTCAGTTGACTCGATTCCATCATCATCGATTTCTTCTGTAGATTCTTCATCTTCGTCATTTTCATCTCCGAATCTACCAAAATAACCAACAGTCAAAATAATCTTTAAAAACAAGAGGAACGAGAAAAAACGTTTTATCTAATTAAAAATCCATAATTAGTAATGATCTGACTAAATAAAACACAACTTATGTGTTTTAACGAACATTCAATAGTAAACTTTTGTTGAGTAAGAGGTTCTATACGTAAATTTCTGACACACTTGTCATTTAATATTACTATTATACTAAATTTTATTCTTTCTGCCGGCTGATACACTCAACAAGCATACTGCAAAACCGAACTTAAATATCTTTTACTGAAAATTTTTACTATGAAAAAAGTCAAATTCAGTAAAGAATACTTTTCTCTTAAAACGTATCATAGAAGAGAAAAATAATTTACTCACTCCTCGTTCTCTTCGTACACTTCTTCGTCATCAATATCTTCTAAATCCTCTTCATCATTCATAATATTTTCTGTATTATCCAAAACTTTTTCAGTTTCATCAAATTCAACGGTTATTTCTACATCATTTTCTGCGTCTCGAAAAATATTTTCTGCATCATCTTCATCGTCTTCCAATTTCATCGTATTTAACAATTTCATATCAGCAACTTTTTGACGTTTTATACTATTAATCATGCCATTACCATCTCGATTATGAATGTTTTGATTTGATGAAATATTATAATCATATTCCTGAGAATATATTCTCATATTATCTATAGAAGATAAACGGAGAAAAATAAGAGCTTTATTGTTAGACACATTTATAATTTCTCGCGTCCTACTTTCCCTCTAGTAGTACCTTCTTGATTTTTGAATGCTTGTTTTCGTTGAGTATTATTCAATGAATTTATTTTATTATTATTATCATTTGTGATATTATTCAATGTTGTAATTAGATGTGTATTATCATTTGAAATAGATGGAGTTGTTATTGCCGTTGCAAGATCAGTTGATGGTTGATTATCTGGTAATAATGAAGATGTTGTCGATGTTTTGTATGTTACAGCGGATGATGAAAAAGGAGGATAAGATGATAATTTATCGTGATTTGATAGTGTTGTTGGTGCACATAGTTGAATCACACTTCCATTAGTTCTGGCACTTGTGTGCTCTAAAAGAGACGAAGGAGGATGATGGATTTTTGTTGTTGTTGATGGTAATGTAGTCGAGACATATCGAGGTTTTTCAACATTTTCAAATATAAAAGGTTGATAAAAATGGTGCGTCGAATCTAATGCGATCGATCGGCTAGAACGCAATTTATGAACAGCTTTTCTGACCTAAAAATAAATAAGCAAGTGTACCATAGTTGCATAGTTAATACGAAATTAGCAATTGTGACGAACAATACAATCGTTATTTTCAATTTTATCTACATAATCATGTAAAAGAAATGAGAAAAGACCTTTTTCAAGAAAAATGATCAGTGTGTTTTACAACTTTAGAGTCTTAAGTAAAATAAAAAAGTAATTTTTTGTTGAAAATCAAAGATGGTAAGAAATAAAAGAATACTTCACGCACACAGTGAATATCAAGGTAAAAAATCGAAAGTGCACTCTTTCCAGACCTAAAGAGGAAAAAATATACTCGACTATTTAGCCTATTTATTGTCGCAAAAGTTTTTGTAGAAAATCAAAATTAAACCGATACGAATTCTGAATCTAGACTCTTTCGGCTATCCAACAGCGAACCAATTTCGTTTCTCGGACTTACAGAACCCGAGAGATAAAAATAGTTTTTCCGCTAATTTCGTTTTAGTACAACTGTGATCAGTATAATGAGCGTGCCCCAGTCCACCCAAATTCAAACTAGCTGAAACTTTGTATAAATGTTCTTTTACTTATATTACATCTGTACCGATAGCGTAAATTAGTGTGAATGACCCTGGACAGCACTACAAGTTTTTCAAGTAAAATGTATTTTTTCTCCGTCCAGGAACATATTTATTGAAAAAGAAGGTCATATTCGGAATCAGCGCGTGAAACTACATGTAATGATATATAAAATGCATTTTTTCCATCAAAAATGTTTTCTGACAAAAAATTTGGGCTCGTCAAAGATTTTTGTCCCGTATTTTACTAAATACTGCTATCTAAATCATAGAAAGTGATTTTTAGACCAAATATGCTCACTGTAACGCGGATCTAAGACCTAAGAAGAAAATAAGTATAACACTTACTTTGCCAGATGGATCTTGAAGACCTTCTTTAATTAAATCTTTAACAACGGCAAGAATCGTCGGACAATCATGCCGTTCTTCTTGTAATAACATTTCGATTATAGCATATAACGACATACGACACGTCACATCATCATATGGTTTCTTGCGAGTTTGATCAGCACAATGAGCTTGATAATCGGATAATGTGTTTACATAATGATTTTGTAACAACTAAAAGTTTAACATAATATAAGTTTTTTTCATAAAATAACGAAACAAAGTCACATACTTGATATTGGTCACTTGGCAAATAATCACCATAAGCACCAATTAAACTCTGAATACCTAAATACAGTGATCAATTTAAAAGATTTGATCTAGCGTCTGAGAGAAGAGCTGTATCTTACAATCAAGTGCTGCACGAGATATTGTATGATTCGACGTTGTTAAATGATCTGTCTAAATAAATAACTTATCTTTCATTCAATGATGTTGAGAGCAACAATTATCTATGATATAAATTTCATATGACAGCTGTTATTGGTTAAAAATAACAACTGTTTTACTACTAACAGTCAATTTTAATATTTAAGAATATTGTTGAAAAAGCGTTCATAACTCGGACTTTAATATGTTTTTACTTGAAATTTTTAAGAGACTTTACCTACATAAAATACTATTCAAACAAAGTTTTAAGATTAAGTATTGTGCAAGTCGTAATTGAGATTAAATGTGAGGAGACGCTGATTAAACAATTCTGATACCGTAAGCTGAAGAAACTTAAATGCGTCCTCTCGCCCACAGTAATGTACTTAACAATACGCTAATTATAGACAATTCTACTACACATACTGGAATTTTTGATGGTAAACGTATAGACGTTTCATGTACGATCCATCTGATTAATTTTTGAAGAATGTCCACATCCATTCTCAAATTACGATCGAAAAAATTAAATAAATTTTCTAATGAACGATAGATAGTGATTGACACATCTCTGAAAAAGAAATAAATCTATATCAAAGATGAATAAAGTAATCATACGGAAAATTACAAGCACTCTGGATACGGTCGTATTGCATCGAGTAACGATATAAACATCGCTGCTATCTTTTTTAATTGTAATAAAAAACAAGCTGGAACACTAAAAAGAACAAAAAGACATTTCTAGAATTGTGTAAGAAATAAAAGAGTGACTAGATGTACCATGTGACAAGTCTATCAAACAGATGGATACATAGTTCAAACATCGTTGGTAAACTATTTATTAATGGTTGTTTACGATTATGAATAGTTGACTAAAAATAGTCAAAAGAAAAAGAATAAAACTTTTATTGGAAGAAAAACAGATTGTTTACGTATTGTTGATGTGTAATTGTTAAAACTTTTGCTATGACATCAAATGTTTTTTCATATGCAACTGGAACAGCTAGATCTAATTTAACACTAAAAAAAAAACACGATAATATTGAGTCTCATCAATCAATTTTTTTCCTTTACTAAATACGTACTCGAACATGTATCGTAGAATCGTACAACAATTACAAAATATTTGCACATAATCGTTCACCGGTATCTCTTCACCAATTTCAGCTTCTAATACGGTTTCATCTGTAACTGATTCGGGACATAATGGTTCTACATAGCAACAATAAATATAAAATACAAAAGATAAATAGCGGTTACGCAAAAATTACCATTTACGTCTAAATAGATTCGATCAATTAAAATCCTTGATATTTTCAGATATTTGTCATAATCATTTTTCCATGATTTCACTTGTTTTTGTCCACTTTGTCTAGAATTTGGACCTAATACTGATAATTGAGCTATACATCTACAACAAATCTAAAATAAATGAAAAAAAAATTAGTTAATTATTGATCAACAGTTACTATTCATTTTTTGTTTACTCACATCTACTGGACCAACGTCTTTATTAAAAATAATTCTTGATAACAACGGACGAAATTTAATCTATAATAAAAATTGGATATTCATAAAGATCATCATTAAGTTATCGTACTAAACTATTTCAGATGAGTAAAAAGTATAAAATACACTCATATATAATTTTCTTATGAAAAGTAAATACGAAGAGTTTAACTGAACTCTTTCTATTTTGCATTCAAGCTTTTATCTATCGTACTTACAGTAAGAAATGGTGGACATCTTTTTGGATAAGTTGTCATACATTCATATAAACACTTAGCTGATAATATTGGGTTCTAAACCAAATATAAAACAGCAACTTTATTTTTAGTAAAAATAGATTAAGCTTTTGTTTTTAATTACAGCCGAAAAATGATAAAATGCAAATGCAGTCATTTCTGAAACATAATCTTTAGCCATAAATAAATGTTCAATATGCCGATTTCGCTTTGATGCTTGTAAATAAGTAATAAAACCACAAAAACCAACTTGAATAGTTGAGATATTCGGAGCATCCTATTACGAAATAAAAGAGATGGAAATATGAAGGATGAAACTTTGTATATTTAAGACAAACCTTACTTCAAGAAATGTGTGCAACGCTTTTAAATTAGCTTCGGCTTCTTGTTCTAAACGATAATCATTGGGATTTGATTGAAAAAAATTTGATAATGTTTGAATATTGATGGCTGCCCTAAAACCAATATTCCGTTAGACACTTAGATTACGAGCTTACAAAGTTTCAATGGTGAGGTCCACGAAACGCTGACTGTGATTCGCTCACTGTTCAAGATCTTTCTGTACCATTTCAGTAAACTTAGAAAAAAGGAACAGCCCGCCCTGTGTCAACCATTATCGGTGTAGAGTGCTATCACGTGTCAATTTCAATAGCCCGATATTTTTCCTATAGTTAACAAGCTTCTGATATGGTCATCCATATCGTTACTCTGATTAGAAGACTAGTCTGACGCACAATTCTTTTCATTTCATTGCTTGAACTCCTCATACACACTCACCAACCTCACGAAGACTGACCGATGAAACTATGGGTGCACGCCAGTGAACTATCAGACGAGTGATTTGAATCAATAAGGCATAATAACTTCTCCAAGGTTATTATACGACTTGATAGGGCTGGGACTCGAGCACAGTACCTTTAATATGCGTGACGAACAACATAACTGCCAAGCTATGCTGTCAATAAATTTAGC
Source organism: Didymodactylos carnosus (assembly GCA_905250885.1). Taxonomy (NCBI): domain Eukaryota; kingdom Metazoa; phylum Rotifera; class Eurotatoria; order Philodinida; family Philodinidae; genus Didymodactylos; species Didymodactylos carnosus. Next base: position 14,712 of record CAJNOQ010001551.1, on the reverse strand, counting down.
ATACTATGCAAATTAACTGAAATACGTACATTCTTCAATTCACTGTTAAACCATGCACCATCGATTTTGCACTTTGTTATTTTCAATTGCTATAAAAGTCCTAACAAAAAACAGTAATTTCATCTAAAAACTATTAGAACAACAAAAGATTTACTGAGCCAAAATAATTGTTACAATGCTCCAATCGAAACTAAGATGAGATGCCGGAGAGCCTTTCATAAAAATTCTTAAGTGCTCGACTTAAGTCAGACTTAAGTGTATAAGATTAACACGTAAGTGTACAAAACGAAGACTTAAGTCGAACACTTAAGAATTTTTATTAAACATCCTCCTGTATCAGCCATTTATTATTAGGAATCTTCACTAGAAGTGAAAGGGATTTCAACTGGACTCTCTTGTATCAGGTTTAAAGAGTATAATGAATCACTAAGCCAGAGGACTATAATGGACTAAGACGTAATAATTTAACTAATTCAAGTAGTTTTAGTATAGATCACAGAAACAAGAACGTGAACTAGAAACCGGGAGATCTAATCAAGGTAAAAAGCCCAAAAAGAGAAAAAGAAGCAAGAGAGAGACACACAAGCAAAGTAAATGATGGATGACCAATGAGATAACTCACTGTCATTAACTAATTAGAGAGCGTCACACGACCTCTAGTAGCCTTTTCAGCTTTTTATTACCAGTTCAAAAATTTTATAACAACAAAGAAACTCAGTTAAAAGAAATCTGAATCAAAAACTGCATGATGAACGACATATTCAACTTTCTTAATCCTTCTCTTTCGCATCTGTGTTCTGTTCTTTTTTCTTTCTAGTGATACGCTAGTTGTACTTTCTAGAGAGTAACCGCACTTGTTGGAAAATCTGTTCCACTGCACTCCGACGTTTTTCAGAAGTTAAAGAAAGCAAATTTAAAAAAATGAAGCGAGCTTTGGCAACTCTTGTTAGGAATCGGGCATTAGCCTGTAATTCAGAATCAGTTAAAGTGAGTTTAATGCGAGAAGTAATGAACACGAATTTCTGAAGCTAAAGTCAACGGTTCCATTTATTTGAATGATTTTAGTTTGTCAGTAGTAGAAATGTGCAATTGCCACAATCCATACAAATTCGTCCTATTTCAACAACGTGTGTGAAATATGCTACTAGCACACCAGAAGTTTCTCAAATATTAGAACAGAAAATACTTGGTCATCAATCTAAACAAGACCTTGAAGAAACAGGACGTGTATTGACAATAGGAGATGGTATTGCACGTGTTTACGGTTTAAAAAATATTCAAGCTGAAGAGATGGTGGAATTCTCCAGTGGTCTAAAGGTTTGTCTGACTTTGTTTTATTAACATCATCGTTTTCGTTTGGTTTTGAACTGCAGTATTAACAGTTTTTGACAGATGCTGAAAAGATTATCCTTTATTTAAGGGAATGGCTCTCAATTTGGAGCCAGATAACGTCGGTGTTGTCGTATTTGGTAACGATAAATTAATTAAAGAAGGTGATATAGTTAAACGAACAGGAGCTATTGTTGACGTACCAATTGGAGATGAATTATTGGGTCGTGTGGTTGACGCATTAGGAAATCCTATTGACGGCAAGGTATAAACAAAACTTGAAACTATTTGTTGCATGATTTGATTGCCGTCTTCACTTTTCTTAGGGACCGTTAGGGACAAAAAAACGTGCTCGAGTTGGTATAAAAGCACCTGGCATTATACCGCGAATTTCTGTGCGCGAACCTATGCAAACTGGAATGAAAGCTGTTGACAGTTTAGTGCCCATCGGTAGGGGTATCTAAATGGTAGTGATTTATCTTCTTTACATATTTGTCTTGTATTTTTCAGGTCGTGGTCAACGTGAATTGATCATTGGTGATCGTCAAACGGGGTAAGGAAATGGAATAAGATCAATATTTAATGAAATTTTAATTAAACATTTTCTTCTGTTTCAGTAAAACAGCAGTAGCCATTGACACAATTATTAATCAGAAACGTTTCAATGAGGGTCAAGATGAGAAGAAGAAATTATATTGTATTTATGTTGCCATTGGACAAAAACGTTCAACGGTGGCACAACTTGTCAAACGTTTAACAGATACAGGTAAAGATGACTGTCTCTGTTGTTAGGTTGATTATTTGACTATTTTTCTTTTCACATAAATAGATGCCATGAAATATACAATTATCGTCGCCGCAACAGCTTCTGATGCAGCTCCATTACAATATTTAGCACCATATTCTGGATGCGCTATGGGAGAACATTTTCGTGATACAGGCAGACATGGATTAATTATTTATGACGATTTATCAAAACAGGTATACGTCTGGAAACAATAAGAAGAATGTTCAGCTAATAAAGAATAGAAAATTATTGAATAGTAGAAATTTATTCTTCTATAATTCATGTGTTATGGAGACTGATTTTTTCAACAATACGCGTATATTAACATACGATCACTAAGAATATCTTACGTATAGATGAATACTATGCTAACTGATGTTAATTTTTTCAATTTAGGCTGTTGCCTATCGTCAAATGTCCTTACTGCTTCGACGTCCACCCGGTCGTGAGGCATATCCTGGTGATGTATTTTATCTTCATAGTCGTTTATTAGAGCGTGCAGGTAAGGCTTAAAATACGATACTTCATGTACAAGAAACATTTATTTCAATGTGATATTTTTATTTTATGTAGCTAAAATGAATGATACTCATGGTGGTGGATCTCTGACAGCTCTTCCCATTATTGAAACACAAGCCGGTATGTTTAATAACACTTTCCTTATCATTTAAAAAAAATTTAATTCTTCTTTTGAGGTGATGTATCTGCTTATATCCCCACAAATGTCATTTCGATTACTGATGGTCAAATTTTCTTGGAAACTGAATTGTTTTACAAAGGTATTCGACCAGCTATTAATGTCGGTTTATCCGTATCACGTGTAGGAAGTGCCGCACAAACGAAAGCAATGAAACAAGTGCGTAGTCAGAGAAGAAGAATAGAAAGAAAAATTATAGTATTTCAATTTATTTAGGTTTCTGGTAAAATGAAACTCGAACTTGCCCAATATCGTGAAGTAGCAGCATTTGCACAGTTCGGCTCAGATTTGGATGCAGCAACACAGTCACTATTGAATCGCGGTGTACGTTTAACTGAATTATTAAAACAAGGCCAATATGGTAGGTGAACGAAAGTTAGTTACAAATGACTAAAATGAAAAATGCCTTTATTTCTTTAGTACCAATGGCTATTGAAGAACAAGTATGCGTTATTTATGCCGGTGTTCGTGGACATTTAGATAAATTAGATCCAAGTAAAATAACAAAATTTGAACAAGAATTTTTACGCCATTTAAAATCACAACATAAAGACATATTAGAATCTGTACGCACCAAGAGTGAATTAACACCAGAAACCGATGCAAAATTAAAAGAGATTGTACAAAGTTTTGTCGCATCATTTAAAGTTTAAAAAATATAAACACCATCACGTGTAGGACAAATATTCTTACATATTAATACTTTTGTATACGTAAGTTTTTTCTGTGGATCTCTTACAAATTATTATAAAACATGTGCTTAGCATATTCCTTATTTTTTTTTAGTCATCAACATAGCAACAGTGGACACATGTGGTCTTTCTCTTATGTATTTTTTTCTCTTACACTTTTATTATTCCGAACGATTGATCCTGGTAGAATTGAGTTATCGCGCTTTTTTCTCTCATAGAATGTGATCATACCTACCATTTAGCGTAATTTATGACATCATATTTTTTGTCAAGTTTTTTTCTTGCTTTAGTCTCTCATAATAAAATTTAAAACAAGCGCAAGTATGAAACAATTTATTAAAGAACATCAAAAGTTAACTAAAGTTTCGATTTGAAAAAGTTATGCATATGATTATAAAGATTATGAATTAACATTCTGGAAAATGAACCATTCTCGCATATTTTTCAATTCTCATATAACAGAAATAAAGACCACTAGCTTATTCAGACTCTACACATCAAACTGTCGAACGGTATACTATAGAGACACATACATTTTCTATCTGAGACTATCTTCGATAGAAAAAATGTTTTTTGAGCACTAGAAAATAAGACTTTCGAACAATAAATTGAAGAATAATAAAAAAAGTTATCAATTATGTCTTTTAGCTTACCCAAACTCAACAAAATTTAATGAAATTTTGTAAACTATAAAAGACTAATTTTTCTATATAAGACGCCAGTGCTAATGTTAAAGTAGTAAAAGAATCATACAAAAGTAACTTAAAATGTTCAACAACGAACGACAAGTTCTGAACGTGGTCAAAACACTCGATGAAGTTACGACAATAGTACAAAAACATCAAGTATTGAAATTTCGTAAGAATTTTTACTAAATATTCGTATCGATGTAGCCAATATCGTAAGTATCCATTGTGTCGGTATGAAATACAAGTTAATATTCCAGATAATAATTCAGATTCTATCAAAATAATGTCAAGTGAAATGCTAATCAACAACTTAATACAACAACTCGTTTAACATCTTCTGTTCGTGAATCAGTTACAAAATATGTTAAATGTGGTCTTATACAAAGTCAAATAAAATCTGCATTATCTGTTGATCATCCAAATACTCCATTACCAACAACTCAATTATCGAATATAATTAGCTATAATCGACGAAAAAATAATCCAGAAATATTTTCGGTGTATGATTTTCGTAAATGGTATAATGATCGTAAAGATGGCAGTAATTCATCACATTCAACATTTGTATCATATTATTCAACTGATAATGTTGATAATATTTTTGTATTATTTATAACAAAACAAATAATACAACAAACCCAATTTGCAACTTTATTACAAGTAGGTGCTATATACAAAATTACATGCAATGAATTGCCGTTATTAGTCTTTGAAGCACCGGATGCTGATCGAGACACAAATGTATCAATTACAACAATGGAAATCATTTGATAAATTCGTTTTGTAGCAGAAATCTCGTTGATTGGTTTGACCACTTAATTCATGTATATATCCAAGTGATATAAAATTATGTTCATGTAAACATTCGATTGGCTTAGCTATATTATTAAAAATTTATAAAATAAGTGATAAAACTCGTTGTAAATCTACCTATTGCTTACCCTAGTGAAAGTTTTGTTTTGATTTCTTGGCCAAGATCTTACCTCACGAAATGTCCCAAGATCTTGCGTTTCTTGGGGACAAGATCTTGTCCCAAGAAATTCAAGAAATTTAATTTCTTGTTCCAAAAAATATCCCTAGTGGAACTTCTTGATGCAAGAAGCTACAAGAAAGCAAGAAAATAACAAGAAAGTGGAACACTTCTTGCAGCAAGAAATATTTCTTGCGAAAGTGTTTTCTTACATTTCTTGGCACAAGATCTTGAGCCAAGGAAGCAAGAAATATTTCTTGCTGCAAGAAGTGTCCCACTTTCTTGTTTTTTACTTGCTTTCTTGTAGCTTCTTGCATCAAGAAGTTCCACTAGGGATAGCTTCTCCGTATGCTGACGTTTGCCGACAGATTAGTTAATAAGAGGATATCGATAATTAACTAAAGTTCCGATTTCGGAAAGTTTATGCATATGATTATAAAGATTATGAATCAACATTCTGAAAAATGACCATTCGCATATTTTTCAATTCTCATATAACAAAAATAAAGACCACTAGCTTAGCTTATTCAGACTCTATACATCAAACTGAGTCGAACGGTATACTATAGAGACACATGTAAATTTTATATCTGGTGCTACCTTCGATTGAAACATAGTGAATGTAGTAGTATTTTCAAATTAAAAGCTAAATCTTTTTTTGGATCATTTTGAGATAACAATTATATGTTGGCCTCAAGAGACATAAATTCATGCCGTCTTCAAAAGTGGCTTCAATACGAATGTCGTACAATGAACAACGACGGAGATTTTGTGAAAAGTGAATGTGTTCGCTTCTTCATTTTTGTTGGTGCACTGTAAAGACCCGTCTTCCGGCTATCTCTTCTCATTTAAAACAAATCTTATTTCTCTTGGAACGTTCGGAGACCTTCATCAGAAGAAAAGAGTGAAAGTCGCCTAAACATTGTGAAATTTAAAATTTTTTTGAAAGCTCAAACGAGATACATGTTGAAAACAACGTAAATGTAATCTCGCTTCGTTGTTTATTAGCGGAGAAGTTTTACTGTTGAGCAAAACTAACTTTTCAATATAGTGGATTTTCCACTTTTCTGAACATATTCTGAAGCATATATAAATCAACTTTTACTTTTAGTTCCGATTTTTCTTTCAGAAATCGGATGCTATTTCTCATTTTTTGCTTGGAAATCTTGCGAGTAAAAAGCGAGAAATAGTATAGGCCGATTCAATGATATGCAATTTTGAAGAATTCATAAATAATACAAAACAAAAACATTGATTATTTGGGGTTTCGTATGACTGGCTGAGGTTATTATACGCATTTTCCCTTTTATACCACAACTTATGATTTTATTATGATTGAAACACTCATATTTTTCATACAGATAAATAAGATGCTTTTGTTATCCTACAGTAGTTGACGGGATGAAAGTACCTCATATTAGAATGTTGTCGATTTATCGAGCCTAAAGTGTGCACATTTTGTTCTTAATTCAATTACCATTTCGAGACTAAAGCAGCTACCGACTTAATCCATGTTCTCCACTTGCCATTAGTATCTCTTTTAGCGTCCCTTTGTTATAAGAAAGGTTTGAACAAGTCACTTTAGGGCTTCTCGAAAACTTTGAGGCTCTGAAAAACTATCCTTCACACATTTTTTTTTGCCGGTGTTGATTTAGACCTATTTACTCATTTTTCTTTATTCTACGCTAAAACATCCGTCTTAAATGAAGACTGTATAAGACCGTTCCCGATTAGTCGAATACATTCGTCTATTTCCAAAGAAAATGTGTTACATCCCCGTACTGCCTCCACTGTTTATCTCTGTCTCCACCAGTGCCTTTTAAAGAAGACTGTAATCATTTTCTATTTGATTGCTCTAACTATTCTTCTCATAGAAACATCCTGATTAATCAGGACGTTTCTAGGAGGGGAGGTCCAGGGGTTTTCTCCCTCTTCTGGTATACGTTTTCTTCCCCGTCATTTTTACAGTAACAATATAAACTTGAGATTTTTTAGTCATGTATTAAGCAAACTATGAACATGTAATGTGACAATTGTCTCGATTTGTTTTGTATTTCATCGAAATAAAAAAGTTTATATAAAAAAAACATTCGTCTAGAAGGTCTGATGTATCTATTTTAAAAATTCAAGTTCACTCGGATGAAATTAGGATGAGGTCATAAGCAGTACACTCTAAAAAAATGCGACTTAATTTGATCCTAAGTCGAACTTTTTTTAGAGTATAGAGACATAGGCTCTATTCCGATCGGGATATAAATAACTTGTACAATATACTTCATTAACGAGAAAAGGTAGCATTAGCGGGGATTTTTAGTTATACCATTGGAAACAGCACCTCGCTAAAAAACAAGGTATACCGACAAATTCAGCAAGAAATTTTCTACAAAATGATGGTTTTTTTTAATGAGAATAATGATTTTTCGATAAAATCCGAACAAAAAGGAGTCCTTGAAAAAGGTCATTTTCTCCCACTTTTGGACCCATCTTAGCGACATCTAGTATTCCGTAGTTTTCCAGGTAAAAGTAGCAGTTCTATTTTGTAAGTTACACAGTCTAATAAAACAAGAAATTCTGCATTTTTTGGCCTATAAATTAATGATTTAAACTTTGAACTTCATACTGAAATAGTCAAAAAGCTTTTTTAGTACTAGAAACTTTGGTGGACTTGGAAGCTTATCTATTAAAGCCATTAGCAATTGAAATAAATTAACTTCAAGTAAACTATTTTGTAAAACTTAATTCTGCATCATTTGACGTTAATAAAATTATTTAAAACTTTTTTGTACAAATTATAAATAATTAAAAAAGAGAGCAGTTGCACTTTAGAACCATCCGGTACAGTTAAGAAATGTGGATTTTTCCTTGTAAGAGTTACTGTACAAAACATCAAAGATGAATTTTAAAAATGAATACAGCAAACTAGATTCTGTATTGTTTATCATATAAAGGAATTTTTTTTATAAATAGGAAGTCATAGAAAAATGCATTAATATTTAGGGCAATTTATTATGGGCCATCGGTTAAAATAAGGCGTTACTATATGAATAAATAAACTATACTAATTGTCACGGTGAACTCATCATTTTCTATGGATTGGGGGTTAAAAAAGCGGTATAAATTAATTAGATGTTTGTGCGAATCGCAGAACTTTTCGTTTGATGAATCGCATTGTGGATATGTATGTATGCGAAGACTAGAGATAAGTGTGACGATACAATTATGTTTTTTATTATTTGGAACAAAAAACTACAAATAAGTAGAAAAAAAAATCAACCGAAGGTTGTATTTGTTGGAGGCATGTTTTTCTACTTATTGTCACGCTCCACAGACTTTTATATTTCTCGTGTACATTATAGCGAAAAAGGTATCATTGTTACGTTTATTAAATATAAATTACAGTAGATAACGCTACTACTACTGTTATGTACATGCCTTTTTAGTGAGTCTTAAAATTTGATTTCAATATTAATGTGGTGTAAAATACATCATTTTTTTATTATAATATTCTTCCCTTGAAATACCTAAGCAAAAATTATTTTTGAAATTAGCATCACCTACTATCTATTTCAAAATCGTGTGGATTGTGGTCATTTTTAGATAACTCGACAACAAAAGATGATAAAGACTTGCGAGTTTCGCCATTCGAAAGTCAGGATTTTGACGCATCCTTTCATAATCACAACGATTTAAAATCTTTTTTTATAGGTAGGTCTTCGTGATGATCTCTGGAAAACTTGTTTGATTATGAAAGGATGCGTTAAAGTCCTGACTTTCGAATGACGAAACTTGCAAGTCTTTATCATCTTTTTGTTCTCGAGTTGTCTAAAAATGACCACAATTCACAGCATTTTGAAATATATAGTAGCTGAGGCTAATTTCAAAAACTTTTTTTCCTTGCGATATACCTATTGCAATAAAAGGATCCTATTTCTACAGTTTTTGTTACACCAGAAAAGCAAAACGATAAAGTGAGAATATTTTGTCTTTTTTCCATGGGTCGATAGTGCAAAGCTACACTCGAGTACCATCTTTTAGGGGTGTGACAGTTCTAGTTGTCAGAATTTAAGAACTGATTGAAAGTCGGTCACTAGCTCTTCAAAAAGAACCGGGACCTGGTATGAGTTTCACTTCTTGCTGAAAGAAACTGATGATTCGATTCAGGCCAAAAAAACTAAATTGTAACTCACATCCTACCGCTTTTTACATGTTAGAAAAACATGTCAGCGCAGCCCTGTCGTGTCCAGAGGTAAAACTCCTACAGGCCTTGATATACACGCTCTTTAGTGCGACAATGTCTGCGTACTCCTGCAAAAATATCCTGCAATGTCCTCCCTTAACTTGGGGAAATGGGGCTAAAGAACTGATATATGTCATTTTAGCTCCTCTTTCATATCAGATAACATGATGTAGTTTCCAGTCGAAATTTCGCAAAAACTATAACCATGCAACGCTGATAATATAGGGAAAATAGGAGTCTTTCCCTCGTTGCCAGATTTCCCTAATAAAATAGGTTTTTTTATGTCTAGTTTAAAGTAAGATGGCGACTATCGAAGTAGATAGTGATCGACAAACTCCACCTACATTCGGTCATGTTATTTACGATTCACATCAAGATAAACGTTATAGAAATATAATAAACCCATCAGAAACTGAACTCTTAAATGGACCACTAAAATACCAAAATAATCAAAGTGTAGCAGAAAAAACAATGTTTTTCAATAGCAAGTCAACATCGACAAACGACAATAATATGAAAAGTGTACGAGATAATGAAGAATTAAGCAACACCGTTGACAAACTCTTGGAAAAATATGCACCAGAGTAAGTGAATTTTTTTGCTGCTGAAATATTTGATACTAATGTCTTTATATTATTCGATAATTCAGTCCAATTCAGTCCTCTAATACGAATCAATTGTCATTCAGAGCTCAACAACAGCAAAAGAAGGATACAACAGTCGCGAATGACTACCAGATCATTCGAAATAACCCTACTACAAGTCCAACAACGGCAGACATAAAAAAACCAGTTCAAACACGTTCACAACCATCTGTTCAGAATACACCCGCACCACCAAAACAATCTGTCTATAATAATTTAAATCACCACGGCCATCAACCGAAGACTACTACTTTCGCGAATAAGAATGCCAACATTAGTAATGGAGCTGCTCCGTCAACTATTCCATTCACACAAGGAAAACTATATAACACAGACGGCGATCCGTTATTAGCACTTTATGATAAACAAACGAAAACAAATAACAAAGGTTTTCAAAGTCGTCATAAACAACAACAGCCATCAACTGTTTCAAGTCAAACTGTTCAATATCCTCAAGGATCTAATACATATGATCAGTTGTTTCATACCTATACAAATACATCATATCCAACGACTGTAGGTTGGCCGAAGAAAGCACCTTTGTACTTTCATACGTAACTATACATGTCGTACTTTTAGCAAAAACCACAACCATCCAGTTCTAATCTTCCTAGTAGTTTTCAGCCGCATTCTCAATTTTCAAATCTAACGAATGATAGACTAATTCAAGAATTCTATTCCAACAGTCCACAAGCAGCATCAACGCCGGTCCAAGAATTTGATTTAGGAAATTTAATAAAACAGGTTCAACAAGATTATCTGAAAGAGATTGAACCATTCGTGTCAAGTGTAAAATTTATCGAAAGAAATCCTGAATTAAGACCAGAATTATCAAGACTTGAATTTTCAACGCCAGTATCTGTTCGAAAAGGTTAAAATTGTGTGATTATTAGCTCTATATTCAAGCTTTATATTTTTTTAGGATATATAAAACGAGCTGATGATTTATTACCACGAAGTTCTGGTCATCCCGATAAACATCGATCATCATCTGATTATCATGCAAGACGGCATAAACATGATAAATATGATCGATACGATGATTCAGATGAAAGACCACATAGATCCAAACGATTGAATAAACAATCCGTAACATCCACGACGTATACTTCGACTGCAGAGAGTTCGAACGAACATCCCAGTGGCGGAAGACGGTCACAAGATAGACCAGCACCTATGCAAGGTTAGCTTAATTAGTGATACCCGGTATTTTCAAAGTTAGAGTCAAACTGTGACAAAATGAATCAATCTTATTAGAATTCACAAATCGTGTGATTTACTTAAATAGGTACAAGAACAGCCAATGATTCGGATACAAACAATCGAAAAGAATATAAAATTAATAGAGATAATGGCACTACAACAAGTAAAAGCGTTTTTTAATAAATCATTTTATTGCTTCGTCTCATATAATTTTCTCTCTTCTTTCGTTATAGAATCAAAACTCGGTTTGAATCAAAACTCGATTCAAACACCGCAAACAACAAAGATATCTAATTCTAACGTCGAAATGTCGGGTTCTGAAGATGAATATAACAGTGAAGAAGGGCAAAAACCATTATCCGCTACACTCTCGAACATATCTGAAACATCAAGAAGTTCACATGATTCAACTATCAATGAACCTCGTGATTCGAATTCGCCAGTACCTCGTAATCTTGTTAACATTGTATCTAAAACACTACCCTTAAAACAAGATCAAAATCAAACAAATCCGGCACAAAAAAAAACAACTATTCCGATAAATTCGGTTCAAATAGAGCAAAAACAAAATAGTGCTGACCGCTCATCTTCTTCATATTCTGATGAGGAAGAAGATGAGAGCTCAGAAGCAGAAGACTCACATTCAAAACACGTTACACAATCAACACCCTCCACAACGACAACGCCTGGAGCCGGACGTCTTCCTGATAACAAACAGCCGTCATCACAGTCTCCGAACCAGGGTGGTATGACAACTGCTACCACAAATGCGCCTCAACCCACTACTCAATCCATCCCAGGTATGAGCAGTTCTATTATTACATTCTAAAACAGACTCATCTTAAAATAAGAAGACTAAGTTGATTGCGAATTTGTTAACAAATTCGCAATGGATTGGCTAATCGCCAATTCATTTTATTTTAGACGTATGATCTTACCTACCTAGAAAGATACTGAGTTACCTTAATGTTCGAAAGAGAAATAAAGAAAATTTAGATCTACCGTTTTTGATTAACAAAAAAAACTGATTGACTTCTTCGTCAATTATATCATAATACGGATTAAACGCTTTACAGCAACAGGCACAGCTGCTGCAACTCCAACAACCGCTGCAGGAGGTCGTAATCCGAATGGACCAACAACAGGTACAGCTGCAACAACTGCTACAACTCCAGCACCCGCGGCAGGAGGTCGTAATCCGAATGGACCAACAACAGGTGCAGCTGCAACAACTGCTACACCTCCAGCAACCGCGGCAGGAGGTCGTAACCCGAATGGACCAACAACAGGTGCAGCTCCAACAGCTGCTGCAGGAGGTCGTAATCCGAATGGACCAGCAACAGGTGCAGCTCCAACAACAGGTGCAGCTTCAACAAGTGCAGCTCCAGGCATGTATTCTCAGATTATTCATTTCTAATCTTGGAACTCTGATTTTTATTTTTAGCTGCTAGCGGGTCAAATACAACATCTCACTCGAAGGACACCGAAGCAAAAGATTCTAAAACTAGCATTGGCTCCAAGTTCAAAGCATTCAAAGATAGACTATTACGAAAGGACAAATAAATGAACGTTTTATTTTTGTTAGAAAAACAATGTATTATTTTTTATTCATGATTTATATCGCAACTACGTATCTAATACGGCGAATTCCGTTCTAAAACGGAATTCTCCAGAAATGCCGGTGTGAATCAGCTTAAACAATTTCTTAACGTATTAGCTCAAGTCACTAGTATTTATCTAGTGCTCGAAAGTGTTATAAACTTTACTCTTTATTTGTACAAAATACCTGTGTCTTTAGAGAGATTTTTACAGGAGATTCCTTTCTTTTTTAAAAAGTCATTCGGATAAGGATTAAACTCTTTTTAACGAGTAATTACCAGCTGTGAATATGGATGAGCTGAGTAAATCGATTTTTCTGTGCATTGTAAATAAGTGCGTAACTAGTATTGCTTAAGAGTAAGATAGAAAGAGAATACGAATAATGCTTATAGATTTGAACCAATTTACTTCATAGAGTCCTATGAGGTAAATTGGTGCACTTACTCAAAGTTTCTCAGTATTTTTAAGCCATTTGTGATCGGATAAGCGTGCTATTGAGTACTAAGGTACAATCAATATTTATCTGTCTGCTGATCAAAAAATCTCCTAAATCCGTTTTCAAGCAGTGTTAAAATAAATACCAGTATCTCCAAAGCCGCGGCTACTTGACGATAGGTTCTAATCAGATAGAAACTGTACCAGTTTGAAGTTTACCTCGTATGACCTACGCCAAAGAGTAAAAGTAAAGAAAAAAAAGTTGTCCATGGGAATCACCATTTTTGTTTTACTTGTAGATAACAACTTCTTGTAATTTTGGCTAGAACTCGACAGAATGAATAATATTTTTTATAGTGTGAACATTTATACAGACACGTGGAGCCATTAGAACGCGGTCAAAACGTTTAGCGCTATTTTTCTCGTAATTTTGAAAGCTTAGAAGTTTTCACAAAACTTCCAATGCAAAAGTTGTGGAGTAGGGTGTTAGGCACCGATCGGTGCGAAAATCAATCGGAAATCTTACCAGCAAAAAGATTGGGAGCAGTTTTGCTGGAAGAGGGTTCGAAACGTTCTTATTTGCCGCAAGTGGGAAATTAGAACGTTTGCTGTGTCTGCATGGGGTAAATGGAACGCGTCTACCAAAAGTAATGGGATTTTCTTCAAAATGTATTTTCTATTTTCTATTTCTATTTCACACTATAGAAACAAAGTTCCTTAGGAAAAGATTTAGAGGATTGTTTCACTCACGAGGTAGTGTACTTTGGAAAGTCAATGCACGTACTCCGGAATATGATGGAGAGCACGAAGAGGATTTCCCCATGTTAATACAACGGGAACATGGAGAAACGTAAAGAATTATTTTAAAAAGTTTTCTAACCGTAATAAAACTCTGCAAATTATATGAGCAAATCATATTCTATAAATATTTTTTCAGTGCCTGTCGTTGTTCTTAATATGGTCATTAATACAATTTTGCATGATTTTTAATTTATAGATATGGCAGCATACTTTGTGTTTCGAAGGGGAAACGTATTAAGAAGACTGTTCAAAACAGTCACCGAAACGTTTTCAGATTGTGTACCAATACATTTTGAAGAAAATCCTATTACTTTTGGTAGACGCGTTCCATTTACCCCATGCAGACACAGCAAACGTTCTAATTTCCCACTTGTGGGAAATAGGAACGCACAGAATGTTTTTGAAATTAGAGTCTCATATGTAGCCGACAAACTATCTTGAGATCTTATAGTACATTAGACTTTTAATCTATATAGGTGGATAGAGGTGAATGTCTGCTACATTTTATGTCTACCATGTGTTTCAATATACGTGAAAGCACGATTACCAAAGTCAAAATACGTTTGTGGAAGAATCTCGTGTGTTTTGGTAGATGCGTTCTATTTACCCCACGCAGACACAGCAAACGT